>JAYJMB010045006.1:0-31023 GCA_036873735.1 Pouteria campechiana
AGTAACCCACCCTGGAGGTGGAAAAATCATGGTATTATCATGTGGATTTATGGTGTAAAGTGGAGTAACGACCCCAGAAGGGCGGGGCGTTACAAATAATCCAAACTTTTCATGAAGTAATCAAAGTGCAATAAGACCACCACCAGAATTCAAGCAATAGAAAGAGAGGAAGTCTAATCTAGAAGACACAGTCACTAGACTTGCTAGCAGCAAGCAAGACTTCATGACTAGCATAGGCATAAGATTTTAGAATCAAGAGGCACCAATCAGAAATATGGAGGCGTGAATTAGAAATCTAGATAGGCAAGTTGGTAGTTGACAAATACACTGTCAGGAAAACAATAGGTTTCTTTGCCTAGCAACATAGAGAAAAATCCAATTGAAAAGGTAAAAACTGTAACCATGAGAAATGATAGGCAAGTGGGAGAAGAAGATGTTCAATAAGAGGCTTCCAACGAAAAACAAGAAGAAATTGCTTAACAACCACAAGAGGCAAGAAAGAGCAAACTGCATCCAGATAATCCTGAGCCATATGTCCCTCCAATTTCATTTCCTCAAAGACTCCAGCAACATAAAATGAATAAATAATTTTCTAAATTTTTGGATGTGTTAAAAAATTTGCATATTAATATTCCTTTTGCAGATGCTTTGGCACAGATGCTCAGCTATGCAAAATTCTTGAAAGAGATCCTAGCAAACAAAATGAAGCTAGTGGATTATGAGGCAATGATGTTAAATGAAGAGTGTTCAGCCATTCTACAAAACAAACTGCCACCTAGGCTAAAATATCCAAGGAGTTTTATGATTCCTTGCACTATTGGTGACTCTTATTTTGTAAAGGCATTGTATGATTTGGGTGCAAGTATTAATTTAATACCTTTATATATTTTCAAGAAGCTTGGTTTAGGTGAAGTAAGACCCACCACCATCTTTTTGTAATTGGTAGATAGATCCATCAAGCACCCAAGGGGTATCATTAAAGATGTATTGGTAAAGGTTGACAAGTTTATCTTTCCTACAAATTTCATATTTCTTGACATGGAGGAAGATTGTGAGGTATCACTCATCTTAGGGAGACCATTTCTAGCTATTGGAAGAACATTGATTGATGTACAAAAGGGAGAGCTCACGATGTGTGTCTAGGACAAGGAAGTTAATAATAATATATAAGCTATGAAATACCTAATATTTCTAATGACTATTTTAAGATTGATGTAGTGGAACCACTTATGGAAGAGCATGCAATAATTGACCAACCCACTAACATACTTGAAGTAGGAGATAAGTCTCATGCATAATTTATCAGATTTGAGGAACTGAACCACTCTATGACTAGACACCCCAAGCCCTCCATTGATGAACCTTTGAACCTAGAGTTGAAATCTCTACCATCCCATCTTAAATATGCATTCTTGGGGAAGTCTTCAAAGTTGCCAATGATCATCTCATCTATGCTTAATGAAGTTCAAAGGACAAGCTAGTGCAAATGCTGCATGAGCAAGAATATGCCTTCAGTTGGACACTGGCTGACATCAAGGGGATCAGGCCTATTGTTTGTATGCATAACATCATAATCAAAAGTGACAAAGCAGGGGAGAAATTTAAATTGAAAACATGAGGAAGAGATGAAGTCAAGCTAAAGACTATAAATCAGAAATAATTCTCCTCCCATCTCTTTTAATATTTTTAAGTTCAGTTTAGTTTTGCCTTATTTCTCTTTTTACTTTAGGTTCCTTTTTTCTTTCTTGATTTCAGATAGTCTCTTCTTGCAGTCATCAATAGTTTGATCAACTCTTGTCCACCATCAGAGGAGAATTCCCCAATGAACTATTTCTTAGGTGAAGCAGCTAGACTATCCATATATGCATATTCTTAATGCTGATAACACAACATCACTCCGTTCAGGGAAGCCCTCATTCTTAAGTTTCTTTTATCGCCATTAAACATGATTTAGAAGGAAGTCTAGATGCTATCATGTGATTTAATGATTTTTGTGATAAGTCCTTTTTCATGAATGATGAAATTTTCATTAAGCACATTATGTTATGATCATGAAAAGTGTATGTGGATTAGTTGATAATGTTGTGAATTTAGTGATATTTTTTGATTGACATGAGCATGCTAGAACTTATTTGATTATCCCTCAAGACAAAATTTAAGATAACTGGTGTGCTGTCATAAGCAACCAAATTTAGAATCTTACTCCAATTAAATTACCTATATAGTGTGAATAAGGGTCAATCTCACGAGGAGTATCTATCTTAATTTTGTGTAATGTGAACAAGAAAGGGGGGTTTTGAATGTAATGAAGAAAGTGTCATAAAAGAAATGTATCAGAGAAGAAAACCTTGATTCAAGTCAATATCCACCATTAGAATCTCATAATTGATCATTGATGCAATTATAAATCAATTCATACTTTAAATATTCACCATTGGAATTATTTTTTCTATCTCTCTTTCAACATAGTTAATTAGAAACCAGAATTCTAATTAACCCTAACCACTAAACAACCCAAGACCAGCGCTAATGGTTTAATTTAATAGCAACCCTAAGATTTAATAACTGCAACAATAACAAATTATTAAGCCCTAGTTGCTTCGTAAATTAGAGGGATCAAACAATTATGGATTTGATATCTAATCTAGTAATACATTACAATGAATAATAAACTATTAGGCCTCCTTACAATTAAGCATAATAATCATAATCATGAATCAAAGAAGAACATTTAGTACTCAAAGTATAAAATAAACAGTTAAATCAAATTAGATATTACAATATGTTAATTTTGAGGCTTCTATCTCCTTAAACTAAGAACAAAAGTTTAGCCACGCATGGCCATGTGATCACTAAGAAAATAAAATGGGAAAGAGAAAAGAGTGGAGATTCTCAGTAAAAGGCTGCCAAGAAGTCCTCTCCAAACCCTAGCAAAAAAACCCTCAAAAACCCTAGAAAACTGCTATTTATACAAAGTCAAAAATAGGAAAAACAACAATTTTTGCAACTTTTGAAAACTAGGAATGGAGTAGGGTGCTATCAATTGTAGATTGGCATTATCGACACCACCTTACTATCTTGTGGGGTGGTGGTGTGAAGTGGGTTGGTGCTGGTGCGCTGATCTGCTGCCTCCGACTGCTTTGCTCCTTGTTGTTTCTCCTTTGCACTTCATCCTGACTTTGACATTCTTCCTATATTTGCCCTTGATTTAGTCCTTATCTCTCAAAACTCCAAACATGAAAGTTGTAGAAATTTTTCTGTGTTTCGAAAACATCTTTAATCATCTCAATTAAAGGTCAAATGAGAGAGTTATGCTCAAAATACAGAGTGATGCTAAAGTTGTCCAAAATCCTTCAATTGACTTCTTTTTGTACTTTACCACTCTAATTGTCTCCTAAATCAAAATATAAGAATAATGAGTGTATATAGGAGTTAATAAGTGTAAATTTCTAAGTATTAATGGAATTTAATATAACATTTGCCATTCTCATCAAATTTCCCCACACTTAACTCTTACTCATCCTTGGGTGAAACTCAAATTCACTCTCCCCCAAAAGATTATAAGGTTGCAATTATAATAAATAAAGTTTAACCAAAACTCTTCAAAACTCATAATATATCATGAGCAAATCATTCTCGAATAACCTAGAATCATTCAGTAAGCATTCTCTCTTGAAGATGAATTAAACTAAATAAGTAAAACCCTGATGGAATAAACACTCTACTCTCATGTGTTTGAAGGGTTATATGTTCCACTCAAATTCATTCTAATAAAAATGATCTACCATAAGCTTGCATATCTCCTCATTCTCTATCATTACATATCTTCTCATTCTCCATCATTGGAGTCACATGCATATTATGAATCATAAAGACTTTTCATAGGTTGTAATGGGGCTTAGGGTAAAGGTGGGAGATATTTGGAGATAGCTCAAAAGTCATTGAAACTAGTGAACTATAAATAAATCAACTCATATTCAAATATATAAGATACGTAAAATCATTTATTTTCTTCATCATCTTTCACCTTTGAATACATGATATATAAATAGATCCCTTCCCTTAGAATTTTAATATTCACTTTTCTTTTTCTTTTTCTTTTTTTGTTATTTTTTTCATAATTTTGAGAACAACAATCTGTTCCATTTCATCAATCATAGCCATACCACAAATTTTGACACCCCCACACTTTATTTCTTGTACACCCATACATAACACAATGATAACCCATGCTCCACTAGATCTATGGCTTGGGTAAAGATATTATTTTTATAGGTTTCAAGTTTGTAACATAGGTTCATAATAAAAATCTATAAAGCTCAAAGGGGCTTAACAAGAGGACAAATTAATCATAAGGTAGGCTATTTGGCTCATGTAGTTCAAAACAAAGAAGGCCTTAATCATGTTCATGCATACATGTATCAATGTGATCTCAAAGAGAATCAAGGCAAGTTCTAGAGAAATAAATCTATGAAAGAATATCTCTAAAGAAGAAAAAGGATGAGAAGAATATCTCTCAAGAAGAAAAAGGACGAGACTGATGTGAATGTGTCAGTCTAAAGGCTCAAAATCTCACTAGCTTTTGTCTACAAAATTTAGTCATCACCATTCTCATGGAAAATAACTAGACCAAGCAATTGTACATTGAAAGATTACTTATTCAATCATGTATGAATTTTCAAGCTTAGTTGAATCTTACTCATGACATCCTCAACCTCAACTCATTGGAAACCACCAAAACAAAGGGTAAAAATGACTTTCTCTCAAATTTTTTCTTCCAAAATAAAAGCAAAGATAAAAAAAAATACAAAAACACAACCTAAACCTAAATCCCCTCCCCCACACTTAAAAGTTACATTGTCCCCAATGTAAGGTTAAATGCAAAGAAGATGCAAAAATAACCATAATATAAATATAGAAATAAGAAAAAGAAACACAAACTCTCCTTGGGTTGCCTCCCAAGCAGCGCTTTTGTTTATAATCATTAGCTCGACTCAATGCTTCCTCCTTTAGTCAATGTAAACTGGTTGTTCAAGATCCAATTCTGTAACATTTTTAACTTATAGTCCTTGATAAAAAGGCTTAGTCTATGACCATTCACTTTCAAAACTTTGGAAGTCTCCAAACTCTGAATTTTAATTGCACCATGAGGAAAAATACATTGATAATAAAAGGTCCATTCCAATGAGAACGTAACTTACCTGGAAATATATAAAGTCTTGAATAGTATAGAAGAACTTTCTAACCAACTTTAAACTCCTTCCTAGATATCATCTTGTCATGAAAAGTCTTCATCTTTCCCTTATAAATTCTTGCATTCTCATAAGCATCATTGCGAATCTCCTTTAACTCGTGTAGTTGTAACTTCCTATATACCCTCTACTTTCATCCATGTTCATGTTGAAACTCTTGATACCCCAATAAGCCTTGTGATCAAACTCAACAGGAATGTGACATGATTTCCCAAACACTAACCGATAAGGTGACATACCAATGGGCGTCTTGTATGCAGTCCCATATGCCCACAAGTCATCATCCAGGCGCAAACTCCAATCTTTTCTATTGGGATTAACTGTCTTTTCAAGAATGGACTTGATCTCTCGATTTGATACTTTAGCTTGTCCACTAGTTTGCAAGTGATAGGTGGTTGACACCTTATGGATCACATGATATTTTCTCAACAAAGCTTCAACTGTTTGATTGCAAAAGTGAGTACCTTGATCACTTATCAAAGATCTTGGAATTCCAAACCTAGAGAATATGTTAACCCTGATAAAATTCACAATAGCCTTAGAGTCATTAGTCTTGGGGGCTTTAGCTTCCACCCATTTCGAAACAAAGTCAACAGCAAGTAATATATAAACAAAACCAAAAGAAACAGGGAACGGTCCCATGAAATCAATGCCCCAAACATAAAAAATTTCATAGACTAGTATGGGGGTTTGTGGCATCTCATTCCTTTGGAAAATATTACCTATCCTTTGACAATGATCACACAGGTTGTAGAAATAGTATGAATCTCGAAACAAAGATGGCTAATAAAAACTACACTCTTAACACTTTCTTGTCGTTCTCTTGGCTCCAAAGTGACCTCCACAAGCATAAGAGTGACAAAAGGTGAGTATAGAAAGAAACTCACTTTCAGGAATACACCTTCTTATTACCTGATCTGCATAATGCTTCCACAAGTATGGGTCATCCTATACATAATATTTTGCATCACTCTTGAACTTATTTCTCTGAGCTTTAGATAAACAAGGAGGTAACATGTTAGTGACCAAATAGTTTACCATATTCACATACCAAGGCAATTTCTCACTTGCAGAGAATAATTGCTCATCAGGAAATGTTTCCTGCAGATGAAGTTCATCCTCCACATGGACCAACTAACTCAAATGATCTGCAACCTAATTTTTTGTTCCTTTTTTGTCTTTGATCTCTAAGTCAAATTTGCTCAAGAGAAGTATCCATCTTATCAATCTTGGCTTTGCTTCTCTCTTCATCATCAAATTCACTCAAGAGAAGTATCCATCTTATCAATCTTGGCTTCTTTCTTCATCATCAAATAACGAAGAGCTCCATGATTAGAATAAGCAATGACTTTAGTACCAAGAAAATAAGATCTAAATTTTTCCAAAGTAAAGACAATAGCTAAAGTTCTTTCTCAGTGGTGGAATAATTTTTTTGAGCATCATTTAATGTCCTTGAAGCATAATAAATGGCATGAGATGCTTTCCCAATTCTCTGACCCAAAATAGCATCCACTGCATAATCGCTTGCATCATGTATTATCTCAAAAGGAACATTCCAATCAGGAGGTTGGATAACTGGGGTTGAAGTTAGTAGTTCCTTTAGCTTGTCAAACACCTTTTGCATCCTTCATTGAACTCAAAAGCCACATCCTTTTGTAGTAACTTGCATAGAAGCAATGCTATTTTGGAGAAGTCCTTGATGAATCTTTGATAGAAACCTTCATGTCCAAAAAAAGAATGAACTTCTTGCACACTACTGGGATAAGGTAAAGACTGAATGATATCAACTTCAGCTTTATCTACCTCAATTCCACCAGATGAAATAACATGACCCAAAACTATACCGTGTTCAACCATGAAGTGACATTTTTCAGAATTTAACACAAGTTTAGTTTCTATGCATCTTTGAAGAACAAGTGTAAGGTTATGCAAGCAATTATCAAAGGAGTCTCTATGAACTGTGAAATCATCCATAAAGACTTCTATAATATGCTTAATATAATCTAAAAAGATGTTAATCATACACCTTTGGAAAGTGGCTGGGGTGTTGCAAAGGCTAAAGGGCATCCGGTGATATGCAAAAGTTCTAAATGGGCATGTGAAAGACATTTTCTCTTGATCTTCTGGAGCAATTTCAATCTGGGAAATAACCTAAATAACCATCAAGGAAACAATAGTAAAGATGTCCAGCTAACCTCTCAAGCATTTGATTAATAAAAAGCAAAGGAAAGTAATCCTTGTGAGTTATAACATTCAATTTTCTATAATATATACAAACTCACCACCCATTCTGAACATGAGTGGGAATCAACTCATCATTCTAATTTTCACCATAGTCATTTCAGTCTTTTTAGGAACCACTTGAACTGTAATAACCCAACTGCTATCAGAAATAGGATAAATCACTCCAACTTCAAGAAGTTTGATGATTTCAATTTTTATTACATCCATCATTGATGGGTTCAATCTCCTTTGTGGTTGACGAGAAGGTTTCGCTCCCTCTTTGAATAAAATTTGATGCATGCATGTAGATGGGTTGATTCCCTTGATATCTACAATTGTCCAACTAATAGCCATCTTATGCTCCTTAAGGACTTCCACAAGCTTCTCTTCTTGTGACGTACCAAGTTTACTTGAGACGATCACTGGCAATGTCTCTCCCTCTCCAAGGAACACATACTTGAGATGATCGAGCAGAGGCTTCAAATCTAGAACGCGAGCCTATAAAATAGAGGGTCAAATTCTCTTATCAAAAATTGGTAATTCAACATGAGGAACATTACCTAGTTTTGGTGACTTTGGAAAGTCATCTAATGCTACAACAGTTTCCTGCAGTTCCTCAGTCCATGGTAAATCCTCATTCTCCTTCTCAAGATTCTCACTGACAGCAACTTCTAATTCATCTTTGACATCAATTTCAAAAACTTCCTATGCACAAAAATCAATCACATCAACAAAATAAATAGAGTTATCATCATTGGGATACTTCATGGTATCATAAATGTTGAACTTAATAATTTCACCATCAAATTACATGGTGAGCGTGCCACTGTGAACATCTATCTTGGTCTTGGATGTCTTTAGGAAGGCTTTCTAATAGAATGGGGGTAGTGTGATTACTATTATCCATATCTAACACATAAAAATTAGTAGGAAAGACTAAATCATTGAATTGCATAAAAACATCCTCAACTACACCTTTAGAATATGCATAGGATCTATCAGCTAATTGAGTCACAACACCAGTGTTATTCAAAGGTCCAAGTTTCAAAGAAGCATGCATATAAAGAATATGGTATGAAATTTATGGAAGCTCCTAAATCTAACATGGCCTTCTCAAGTTTAGTGTTGCCTATCATGTAAGGGATAGTGAACATACCTGGATCTTCGCATTTTGCATGGAGTTTTCTTTCAATCATTGCAGAAACATTCTCCCCTACTCTCACCTTCTCATACCCTTTAAGTTTATGTTTCCTCTTTATTGTATATAATTCTTTCAGGAATTTAGAATAACGAGGTACTTGGTTAATGACATCAAAAAGTGAAATGTTTACCTCGCATTTATGAAAAGTCTCAAATAGATCTTGATATCGCTCAATTTTTTGAGATTCTGCTAAAGCCTCAGGAAAAGGTGCTATGGTTTATATTTAGAAAGAGGTGGAAACTTACATTTGGTTACTTCATTATCCTTAGGAATGTCTTTGTTTGCAATAATGCTTTTCCCTTTTGTTTGCTCCTTTGGTGTAGGAGTTTCTTTTGCTGGAATTTCAACCTCTTTACCACTCCTCAAAACGATTGCACTCATATTCTCTCTTGAGCTCACCACCATTTGAGAAGGCAGTTTCCCTAAATTTTGTGTCTCCAATCGATTGATTATTGTTGCCATATGACTCATCTAATTCTCCAAACTTTGAATGGTAACCTTTGTCTCCTATTGAAATTGCAAAATGTTAGAGGTAAGAGATTTAATAATGCCTTCCAAAGATATACTAGAGTTAGAAGTTTGTCCCTATTGTTGTCTAGGTGGGTGTGGTTGTTTGTACTGCTGGAAATTTGGGTGATTTTGAGTAGTGGCCTGATTTGCTTGTGGATTCCCATAGCTAAAATTGGGTTGATCCCTCCATCCTGGGTTGTATAAGTTAGAATAAGGATCATATTTTCTTTGTCGTTGTCTAGGAAAATCACCTATTGTATTCACTTGCTCAATAGGTTCTTCTTGAAGAGTTAGACACACATCAATTGGATGCCCTACTATCGAACAAATTCCACAAGCTTTCGTTGTCTACATATTTCCTATAGCCAATTGACGAACAAGAGAAGCAATTTGTTATTCAAGGAAGGAAACACTTAACTCATTACTAGGCTTGGATAGAGAGTCAAGCCTATTGCCAAATTATTATGAGCTAGCTACCATGTTTGTAATCAAATTCCTTGTAGCTTCAAGAGTTTTATCCACCAAAGCTGCTCCGCTAGCAGCATCAATCGTACTCCTTTCAGTGGTTAGAAGACCCTCATAGAAAAACTAGATAAGTAACTACTCACTAATCTGATGATAGGGGTAACATGCACTTAATTTCTTGAAACACTCTCAATATTCATATAGGGATTCTCTACTATGCTTCTCACACCAAAAATTTCTTTCCTAATCTTAGCTGCCCTTGAAGCAGGGAAATATTTCTCAAAAAACCTTTTCATCTCATTCCATGTTGTGATAAAGCCAATCCTTAGCCAAATCTTTGAAGAGAATGGGAAGGCACATAGTTTTATTTGTTCTTCAATTACCCCTGTTGGTTTCTTACTCATACACACCATGAAACCCCTTTAGATGCTTGTGAGGATCTTTACCTACAAAACCATGGAAAGTGGGCAAGAGATGAATTAGTTCATATTTTAATTCAAAAATAGTAGTAGTATTTTAAATAGGAAACATTATGCATAAGGGTTGCTGATCCAAATCAAGTGTGGCAAGCACTTTCAAAGTTTGATTTCTAGCCATAACTTCCTCCTTTTTTGAATTCCTCTAAGCTTCACTCCTTAACCGTGCAAAGTTTTTTCAATTTCTGGTTTGTATTGTAAATCACCTGCATTAGAAGATTGAGTAATAGTCATAAACAATTAAGGAGAATCTAATAAATCTTAAAAAAATAGAAAAATCACCACAAAAGCACAAAAAACAACTAGAATGTCTTTGTGGTAACGATGCCAAAAATTTGGTGTGCTATCATAGGCAATAAAATTTAGAACCTCACTCCAATTAATTACCTGTAGTAATGTGAATAAGCGTCAATCCCACAAGGAGTATTTAGCTTTATTTTGTGTAATGTGAATAAGAAAGGGGGTTTTGAATGTAATGAAGAAAGTGTTATAAAAGAAATCTATCAGAGAAGAAAACTTTGGTTTAAGTCAACATCCACCATCAGAATCTCATAACTGATCTTTAATGCAATTATAAATCAATTCATACTTTAAATATTCACCATTGAAATTATTTTTCCCATCTCTCTTTCAACATAGTTAATTAGAAACCAACATTCTAATTAAACCTAACCACTAAACAACCCAAAACCAACGCTAAAGGTTTAATTTAATAGAAGTCTTAAGATTTGTAGAGATTGATTAAGCTAAACAACACAAACACATGCGGTTGCATTTAATTTATTTTCCTAAGATTTAATAACTGCAACAACAACAAATTATTAAACCCTAGTTGCTTTATAAATTAGAGGGATCAAACAATTATGGATTTGATATCTAATCTAGTAATAGATTGTAATGACTATAAACTAGTAGGCCTCCTAGTAATTAAACATAATAATCATAATCATGAATCAAAGAAGAACATTCGATACTCAAAGTATAAATTGAATACTTAATTCAAATTAGATCTCACGGTATGTTGATTCTGAGGCTTCTGTCTCCTTAAACCAAGAATAAAAGTTTAGCCATGCAAGGGATGAAATCACAAAGAAAATATAAGAGAAAAGAGAAAAGAGAGAAGATTCTCTGTCAAAAGCCACTAGGAAACTGCTATTTATATAAAGTTAAAAATATGCAAGATAACAAATTTTGCAACTTTTGAAAAGTAGGAATGGAGTAGGGTACTACCAATACCACCTTGCTATCTGGTGGGGTGGTGGTGTGAAGTGGGTGGCGCCGGTGGTGCCGATCTGCTACCTCCGACTGCTTTGCTCCTTGTTGCTTCTCCTCTTTACTTCATCTTAACTTTGGTATTCTTCCTATATTTTCCCTTGATATAGTCTTTATCTCTCAAAACTCCAAACATGAAAGTTGTAGAAATTTTTCTTTTGTTTCCAAAACATCTTTAATCATCTCAATCGAATGTCAGATGAGAGAGTTATGCACAAACTATAGAGTGATGCTGAAGTTGTCCAAAATCCTTCAATTGACTTCTTTTTGCACTTAACAACTTCAATTGTCTCCTAAATCAGAATATAAGAATAATGATTGTATATAGGAGTCAAATAATTCTAAAATTCTAAGTATTAAGGGAATAAAATATGACATTTTGCATTCTTATCAATAACATGTTTACTTGAAAATGATACAGGCATTCTTTGATAAGTTTGAGCCTTTTAAGATAACCTAGTACATTCATGTCACTAGTGTCCCTATTGAGCCTTAATGAAAGAATGACATATGCAAACATGTGAAAGATCACCATTTGACTTTTCTTTCTTTAGCCTTATCATCCAAACCTTTTCAGCATAAACAACCATGCTTAACCTATTAAGTGACATAATCTATACACATGGTTGTTAGAGAGAGAGTAATACAGCCGATAAAAATAGAGAGAACCCCAAATAATAAGTAAAGAGAGTGAGTTTTCTTGTACAACTTATTTATGATGTCTTACTTTGTGAATCCTTATTCCTTTTGTTAGCTAAGCCCAAGGCCCCATTACAAGCTTAACAAAGACCTATTGATCTAATTGAATAGATTTATCTACATTAGTAGAGAGGAATTATGAAAAGCAAGCTTGTGGAATGTTTTATGGAGATCATTAGAATCACTAGATTTGCATATTATTGATTAAAAAGCATGCATGTTGCATGAGATTGACAAAGCACACACACACATTCTCACTTTATAAAGGAATTGATGATGCATAAGTTTAATGAGATTACTCTGCAAGTGTCTTGATTGAATTCCAAGTTATGTATACATGCGTAATTTGTTAGGCATGTTTTTGATTGATTAAAAGAGACTATCTTAACTGTTTCAAGAGTTTTGTTACTATTTTGCTCGAGATGATCAAAAGCTAAGTTTGGGGGTATTTGATAAGCTCATATTTTAACTTATTTTAATACCTAAATTCACATATTTTGGATCCTCAATTGATATAATTTCATTATTTTTTATTATATATTGCACTTAGTAGAGTTAGTTTCTATTTCAGGTGTTAAAACTATTGAAGATGACAAAAGGCATCACTTTGTGACCATTGTTGCTACATATGGAGACTGATTCAGGAAACATGTTCAACATATAAGTTTCATCCCTTCAATTTATTTATCTAACAAATCAAGAAACATAGGATTTTCAAATCAAACATGGAAGTTATGGCAAAAATACTAGAACTATCTTAGACTTTAGACCCTTTGAATATGACAAAGGTGTCACTTGTAGTCCATTTTTGGCATAGATGGAGGCTAATTTGTAAAATGTGTTCAACATAAAAGTTGTATATATACAAATTATATTTCCAAAAAATCAAGAATCATATAATTTTGATATTTTATGAGAAAGTTATGGCCACAATAGTAACACTATTCCTGGACATTATGTTCCATAGTTTTTAGCGTCACGGCTCCAGTACAATTGAACATTGTGGACAACAATTTTTGGCACCACAGCTCCAGTGTGGTGCATATGCTTATTTTATTTGTAGTAATTTCATGTTGTTTTGTGCAAAGTATGATTGAGAATCAGTATGGAAGTGTTAAATTAGGGTTATTTAAGGGGGGAAAACACAAGAGAGAAGTAGCGAGCAAGGGGACATCCAAGGAGATTTGGAGAAAGCATCAAGGGGAAAGAGTTTACTACAAAATTTTATATTCTTTTTCTTTCATTTTAGTTCATATATTGTATTTGACATCAACATTCAAATTAGAATCATGACAACATTTGTTAGTTATTCAGTTAGTTTTAATTCAATTATGATGTTCTAAATTTTTTTTATATAGGGTGAGATGAATCCTAACAAGGAATCTTGTATTGATGTTTGATTTTTAATTTAGATTATCTTCTTTCTCATTGTTTCTTCCTTTATAAGCTTAATGTGTGCATGTGCTTAGCCACCATGTGTATAATTTGAGATTCCTAATTCATGCTTGAGAGAGATGAATTAGGAATAGACTCTTGAATGAAAGAACATATAATGCAATGATGACTAGAGATAGCCATTGTATATGTGCAATCCATGTGAGCTATGACCTTGGAAAAGCATAGATCACACATGGATGCCTAGGCTTAATGGGTTTATTGATGTGTATCTACATGGAGACATAATAGGTAACTTCAATAAGCACACCTACCATAACACTTGAGAAAGAATGGTAGATAATTTAGTGCATTGGATTGATAATGAGAGGAACGATAATCTAATCAATACAATGCATTGATATAAGTGAATTTGTTAGGTGAAGTTGACTCCCTACATATCTTTCCTATTGATTTCTCTTCACTTACCCCAATATGTGTTGCATAGATAGTTTCAATGTTCTATTTAGACTTAGTTTTGATAGCATCTTCTGAAATTCAATCAACAAAATAATAAAAATATCAAATAAGTTTAATAATTAGTGTGGTAATCAAACAACCCCTCGAGGGAATGATACTCTAAGTTATCATATCTGTATTACTTACGACCATGTATACTTGCACAAGACCCAACATCATGCTTAAGAAAGATAAATTAGGAATAGACTCTTTAATGGAGGAACATATGATACAATGATAACTAGACATAGCCATTGTACATATGCAATCGGTGTGAGCAACAACACACATGGGTGCCTAAGATTAATGGGTTTATTGATGTTGAACTACATGGAAACATAGTAGGTCACATCCATAGATATGCCTATCATAGCACTTGAAAAAGGGTGATAGATACTTTAGCGCATCCAATTGTCAATGAGAGGAATGATAATCTAATCAATGCAACACATCAATACAAGTGAATTTGTTAGGTGAAGTTAAATCCCAATATTCTTTTCCTATTGATTTTTTTCTCACTTGCTTTTTTGACTTGTTTCCTAGTTAGTTTCTTTGTTATATTCAGATTTAATCTTTTTAGCATCTTTATGAAAAATCAAGTGACCAAATAATACAAATTCAATAAAATTTTGATACTTAGTGTAGTAATATAACAACTCCTCATGGGACAATACTCAAATTATTATATTTATATTACTTATGACCGTGTATACTTGCATGTGACGCAACATTCATCTCTAACATCTATCTTGGAGTCTCTAATGAATTTGGTAAATACCATTCCATAGGGCAATGGAAGCTTGGAATTGGTCTTAATCATGTACACATGGTGAGATATTAGTTGAGCTAGGTCTATCTTTTTCTTATTCTTCAATGCCCACAGTATCTTAGCATCTTTTTCTAGAATTTCGTTTGTACTTTCCCTTTAGGATAGACATTATTAAAGACCATGTTGTGGGCAATGTTTAGATCCAAATCCAAGTAACTAGCATGCAGATAGACTTCTTTTTCTCCAATTTCCACTTCATCCAAATCAAAAATATCTCCTTGCTTTTAGGCCACTAGATTGATTCCTCTACTTAAGATAAACTAAATTTGTCACTAATGCTTATCAGCCTCAAATCAATCTTTGTCTTCCCTATCCATGTTTTTTTAGTGATAGTATTGTAATTGCTAATAAGGATTTGCACTAGCTTAGAATAGGTTAAATCTTGATAACTAAAAATACATTGCCATCCTTACAACTTAAGCCAATCGCATATGGGCAAGTTCCAACCATCTCCTTCTGGAGGTATTTTGAAGTCAAACTCTATCCTTTAGAACCTTTTTTCCTTAATTTCTTTTTTCAAAATTTTCATATGCAAAAATACATCCATTGAAAAATACATTACGAGTGATATTGGAGGCATCTAGCCTTCCTTTCTTGATCTAGGCTCCTTCCGTTTCTTCTTTCCTTTTCCTTCCTATCCTGTTACCCTTTGATAGAGAAGACATAGCTTTGCTTCCTCCCTTAGTATGAGCCATGTCATAGTAAGGTTTTAGAGGATTTTAATGGCTTGGAATTATTTAGGAAGGATTTGGGTAGGATTAGGATATGGAGATAAGGGTTTTTGAGGTTTTTAGAGAGATGAGAACTATTTCAAGTGATTAAGAAATGAAAATTCCCTTTTTCATTTAAAAGCTGAAAATGAGGAGTCAAAATGTCTCGCCCGTGATTGAACTTGTAGAGGTTTGTAGTAAATATTATAGAGGCCTGTAGGACTCTCTGTCAACTTGTGGTTTAACAGATTGAGCTCTATAGAAGTTTGTAATGGCTTGTATAGAGGTCTATAGTAGTTTCCACTTATTGATATCATTCTAATTGTTCTACATAGTTTTGTACATACCTCTGAATTTTCCTCAGTTTGTTTTAAATGCAGTGTAAACAAAACTAAACTCATTTTCGTGCATATAAAATATTATAAGATGTGAATTTTTGAAGAGAAACTTGAAACCACTTGAGATAAACATACATTCATCCTTCATATGATATGTAGTTCAGGCACATGGATCTAAGACACCTAAATTTCTTCTAATTTTGCAAAATCTTTTCTCAAGGAGTGGTTTGGTAAGAATGTCTGCTAGTTGATCATTTTTGGGTACATATTCTAAGAATATGTTATTGTTTTGCACATGATTCCTAATGAAATGATGCATAACCTCAATATGCTTAGTTTTGAATGTAGTACTAGATTTTTAGTCAAGTTGATAGCACTCGTGTTGTCACATCTAGTGTGAGTTTCCATAAATTTAATTCAATAATCTCTTAATTGCTATTTCATCCACAAAATTTCTATGCAATAACTACTAGTTTTTACATATTTAGCCTTAGCAGTTGATAACGCCATAAATGTCTACTTCCTTGAAAACCATGATATAAATATGCTTTTAAAGAATTGATAAGTTTTTGAGATACTCTTTCTGTCTACTTTCTATTCAGCAAAATTGGCATCTGGTACCCTACTAGTTCAAAGTTTGATCCTTTAGGATATGACAAACCCAGGTTTGGAGTATCTAAGAGGAATCTAAAAATTCTTTTTACAATAATGAGATGTGATTCCTTTGTGTTTGATTGGAATTTAGCACACATGCAAAAACTAAGCATTATATCTGATCTACTAGCAGTTAGATAAAGCAAAGATCTTATCATGCTTCTATTGAGCTTTTGATAGATGGGTTTACTTTTTTCATCCTTGTCCATTTTGATTATGGTACTTATTGGTGTTATAGTGGTTTCCCATCTTCCATCTCAAATTTCTTCAATAGCTCCTTATTGTAATTGGCTTGGTGGATGAAAATCCCTTCCTTCATTTGCTTGATTTGCAAGCCTAGAGAGAAGTTGAGCTCACCCGTCAAGCTTATTTCAAATTTACCTTGCCTAACCTTAGAGAATTCTTGACATAATTTCTTATTAGTATCTCTAAAGACAATGTCATTTAGATATATTTGAACAATCAAAATATCTTTCATGTCATGCTTTATGAAATTGTTGTGTCTACTTTACCTCTTATGAAACCTTTATCTATTAGAAATTTACTTAGCCTCTCATACCATACTCTGGGAGCTTATTTCAAACCATCGAGGGCTTTCTTGAATTTGAGGACATGGTTGAAATTATGAGGTTTTTCAAACCTAGGAGGTTGTTCCACACATACCTCTTCCTTTATGAAACCATTTAAGAAAATAATTTTGACATCCATTTAGTGTAGGATTCAAAAGCTAATAACATTCTAATGGGCTTTATCCTAGCAATAGGGGCATATGATTCTTCAAAGTCTATTCCTTCTTATTGGCAACACCCCTTTATCATCAATATTGCCTTATTTCTCACTATTATTCCCAATGAATCAAGTTTATTTCTAAAGACCCAATTAGTGTCAATTATAGATTAATGGAATGGTCTTCGAACAAGTTTTGATACATCATTGCTCTTAAATTGGTCCAACTCTTCTTAAGTAGCTGTTATCCAACTTTCATCTTCTAGTACTTGGTCTATGCATGTTGGCTTTTAGTTGAGAAATAAAAGCAAAATTACCACATACCTGGTAATAAGATGATTAATGGTTCAAATTATAATATCTTGCAAGTGCACAATTGTATAGCAGTATAGTGTGTATGAGCAAGGGTCAATACCACAGAGAATGGTAAACTGATTTAATTAAATTAAGTTACTAACTAAAACTGACTTTGAAAAGATAGATTATTGATTTGAACTAATAAGAATAATAAACTAAAGAGAAAATTAGAAATCTAGAGCTATAAAATAATATAAGATGAATCTCAAGTGGCAAAGGTCTAGGGTTCAGATTTTACTACTTAATGACTTCCCTTGCTACTTGGATATTGGACGCGATGCTTGCTTAGATTTGTTCTTTCTATGATATGATTGTTACCGTTTGGTGTGTGGGTTTAAATCAAGTGCTTCTACTTATTCCAATGACCTATGATATGTAGTATAATTGAGGTGAAAACTCATTACAATCAAGAACTATAAACCAAGTAGAATGGTTATGCATTAGTTGTGCGCCTTAAGCTTCTACTCTTCTCATTCAAGGAAGCTCATGGTTGTGCATTAGGTGTGCACCTTAACCATACATAGATAATCAATAAGATTTATAAAATGTGTGATCAAGCAATTATACAAATCAAAAGATTGAAATAAAATCCATGAATAAAAATAGAGACTTGCATTAAATAATCAATAATCCAAATAACAAGGTTCATCAAAAAGGGCTACATCTTGACCCTAGAAAGAAGGAATTAGTTCATGAAGAAAATAAAAGATACTCCCTTCATGAAGAACATCATATTGCAATTAGCCTTCTTAAATCCTTTTGAGGTAGATCATATTCACTCAACATAGTTCTTCCCATTTCTTGTAAGGACCTATTCTTTCTTTCTACTATTCCATTTTGTTGAGGTGTTCTTAGTACAGAGAATGTATGAAGTATTTCTTTGTGAAAATGTATGAAGTACTTTATTTCTTTCACAAAGATTAACAAACTTATGGTTTTAAAACTCTCCACCATGATCACTTATAATAGCAATAATGTGAATGCTTTGTTCATTTTGTACACATTTGATAAATATCTCAAAGAATAAAAAAGCTGCATCTTTCAATGCAAGAACCATTATCCATCTAAATTCTAGAGAAATCATCCACAATTACATAGGCATAATATTTCCCTTTTAGGCTCCTAGTTCTTGTTGGTCCAACAAGGTCCATGTATAAAAATTGAAGAGTTTAGTTGTGTAAACTTCTTTTTGTGGTTTAAACAATTCTTTTACTTGCTTTCCCCTTAAGTAACCATCACACAACTCATCTTTATCAAAATTCAGTTTTGGTAAACCAACAACTAGATCCTTATTGTACATCTTTTCTATCAATTTTTTATTGGTATGCCCTAATCTTCTATGCCACAACAACGACTCATTATTATTCACAATGAGACACTTGACTTGGATTTCATACAAATCAACCAAATATACATTTTCATGCCTTTTTCCCATACACTAAAACAAATTCATTTTAATCTAAAGCTGAACAACCTTGGGATTCAAACATAACTTTGTAACCATTATCACAAAATTGACTTACACTTAATAGGTTATGTTTTAATCCCTCTACTAACAAAACATTTGAAATAGTTATAGAATATGGTTGGTTTACCTTACTAATTCCAACCACTCTACCTTTACCATTATCTCTAAAGGTAACTGTTCTTCCACTTTTAACTTTCAATTCTATGACTAGCTCTTTCACCCTATCATGTTCCTTGAGCATCCAATATCGATATACCATGTAATATTCCCTGTGGCTCTCAAGCACACTTGCAAAGACAAAGTTAAGCTTTAATTTTTAGTATCCATTTTAGAATGGGTCTAAGTGGGTTAGTGGTTGAAAACTTTGTACCCATTGCTTCTTGGGTGCCACTAATCTTTCATTGGGAGTAAATGTTGCATTTATAGTAGCTACAAGGTCTTTAGAACCCAAATCTATTTTTGTGTGGGTCCATGTTTTCTTCTAATATTATGGCTTTTCTTTTTTTGACACTTTCCACCTTTATTTATTGGTTTTAGCTTCAATAGGTGGTTGGTAAGATCTTCTTCAATGTGTTGTTCTTTGTCTTCACTTACTCAAGTTCTCTAATGGTGTTTTGATTAAGCTTGAAATTTTCTAAATGTAACTTGGAGCATTCCTCTTTGATTTTATTTAACTTTTTGGTTTTAGTATACTTAGCTTTGAAGGCCTTGAAGTTTAAATATATTTTATTTAACATTTCTTCAAGTCAGAGGAGTTAGTTTGAGGGGTTACTTCATCTTCATAGATTGACATGAAGCTAATGCTAGTGTAATGATCTTCTTAGTCTCTTCTATTTGTAGTGAGAGTGCTAATCTGAGTATCCTCTTCTTCTTCTACTTCGCTCAAACTTTCATTCATCATGTTTTTTAGCATCTCCTAGACATCCATAGCCTTCTTCTTTTTAAACCTTTTATTGCTTTTGTTATTACTCTTGGCATTTTTACTACTATTGTTTCTTTTATCAAAGTATGAACTATAATTCTTCATTGGGTCTCCTTGCTTTTTGTTAAAATCCAAGTAGTCATACTGCATATGCTTAGGCTTGCTATAAATTGGCACTTGCTTCTTCTTATCTTTGTTTTTGAATTTTTTTTGACAACTTGTGATCCACTCAACAAAAAGCCAACAATGGTAGCTCTAGACCTCTATAGACGGGTTCAAAACTCTATAGGTCGGGTGAACTTGTTAGTGACCATTGTGGCAATAAATGTAGACCTCTCTAAAGGAGATGGTCTATCCTCTATATGCCGCCTAGAGAGGATACCTTTAGTATAGAGACCTCTTCAGAGATTTGAAGGTCTGGAATTCTCCTCTGAAACTTACTTTGTAAGGTCTTATAATTCTAACTACCACTAATGGCTAGTTTTGGAGACCTTTAAAGGTTGAGTTATCCTTTGTAGACACCTCTAAAAATTTTGATTTTACTTAGAAACTTTTAAGAGTGTTTTAGAGACCTCTTAGAGCATAAAGCTCTCCTCTGAGGTGTCCTCTGTATTGCAAAACTTTAATATTCCTTTGTATTTGTTTTCTTCCTTTCTTTCTCATTTTGTAATATGTGTGAGTTGATGAAGTTCACTCTTGGGTTCCATATTGTTGGTCCTGTTTAAGTGATAGCTCCAGGGGGGGCGTGTTAATTGATGTCACACCCCGCCTTCCAAGGTGTGACCTTCATCATTACCCTTTATTTTTCACTACAACTTCCTTACTTTTAGGGTAGGGGTGTTCAGGTTTCATTCTATTACACCTATAGTATTCCCTAATTTTAAGGGAATTTCTGAATCTGCCCTATATTTTAATGATTCAAAACCTGATATACAATTATCATATAATTTTCAATATCCACATGCAAAGTTTCCAATCATGAATACATAATCATCAATAATAACATTACTTTTCTATAATTGTCAACTTTTTGTCATAATTAACTCCCCTAGCACAACTTATCCACAACCTAGAATCTTCATCACTCCATGATGGCAATAAACAATTCCACATCAATATCATGCACATTTATTCCTATTATGACATACCATGTGATTAGATTTAATATACATCATTCATAATTTAATACAATTATACAATTTCACATTTATACCAATACACAATGGGATTCCAACCCCAACATTCAAACATACCCTCCAACGAACTTTAGTCTTTCTTATGAATCTCCAACTCACAGTTGGAATCTCTTGCTTAACCTTTCCACTAAAGATTTAAATAAGAAGGCATGAGTTTGGGCGAACTCAGTAAGTAGACAAATCTAATAAACAATAATTAATCCACAAATAGCACATTTCATATCAAACAATCGATATCCATCATTAGAAATGATCAAAAATGGATATATGTTCATCAATTAGGACCAATAAAGAAATCCCTATTATTTTCATCCAACCAATCTATCTCATATCAATTTCAAACCAAACATACAACAAAAGAATATTCTCTATCCCTTGCATTAGACACCTATCTCAACCCAAAACATCAAATATTCCAATCCAAGGGATAATTAGTATTCCCAACAAAGCAAACCATCTCAATATTAAACAAATATGGGATATTCACTATCCCCAGTTAAACATACATGTCTAAATTCATACAAATGGGCTAATACCCATGCAATCAACAAAATATACCCAAAATTTCAAACAAAGGGATAAACATTATCCCTAGCCATCTAGTGTAAACAAATGCTACTTACCTCAGGCCTTTGGCTCCAAACCACATCTCTCCAACTCTATGTCATTTTATCCTTCACAAATCATAGTGTGTAGGGCAATAATCCCAATTATTTATAATTGCAACTCTTAATTCTTTTCAAAATAATAAATTATCATTTCTAAATACTATGAGTGCTCAACCTTAACAACAAGGCCATTTATAACCATTAATTCCATATCAAAACCATTAATATTCTATCGCATTCATTATGGTTTCAAAGTGCTTTTATTTCTAACAATAATTCCTCATCATATAACATGAATCATACTTAAACAACTTGAAAATCATTCAATTAACCTATGAATACAATTAATTCAGGCTCACATAGCCTAAACCCAAAAACCCTCTTTAATCCCTAATTAGGGCATAATCACATATTCGATTTTACTAGTCCAATTCACTTCATACAAGTTCTAAAATATAATAATCATGCCATTAATCATTTACCCTATGAATAATTCAACAAAATTCAAGAAGTTCCCAATTTCCACTTTGCATGAAAACTTTAATTCAGCAAAATCTAAAATTTCTCATGCCAAATCATAATAATTATTGTATTAACTCATTCCCCCATGCATTTATAATCATATTCATCAATCTAATCCCCAAAATTCACTATATATAAGTTGGGTTCCAAACCCTAAAAGTTGAAAATAGAAAATTTAGTTGGGAAATCGAACTTACCTCTGCTTTCAAGCATAGCCATCCTCCCCAAATGAAGGATCAAGATTCAAACTCGACATGAGTCCTTCCATTTAATGGAAATCTGAGGTTTCTTCTATTTTCTTTTATTTTCCATAGTTCAAATGGGTGAAAGTTGGGTTTAACTAAAAGATCACAAGTTTATTTAGCTAGCTAAAATAATTTCCTAGCTAAAATGGCTAGAAATCATGTAAAACGGGGCTAAGGCAAAAAGAAAAAAAGAAACTGAATGGACTAGAGAAATGGGATGGCAAAAAATGGCCAAAACTTTGGCTGTCTGGCTTAAGTCACCGACCCACACCATGGCTTGCAATTCCACTCCACAATGTGGAAATCCCTATTTGCCGTTGCCTTACCCAAATCCATCTAATGCCGCGACGCTGATTTTTCCTGCCCCATTTTCACTGTATTTTCTCTAATTTTTACATACTTTCTTTTCCCCTCTTTATTTTCCATTATTTTCTCACAATATTTACCATCAAAATACACAATAATATAATTCAAATGCACCAAATTAATTTCATCAAATTGCCACATTCCTCAAATTTAACATGTCTCTACATTCTCAGAATAAAATAAAAATTAAATATATGCTTGTTGTTCTAAATTAATCATTTAAGAAAAAATTTTAAAACTTATCCACTTTTTAACATCCTTAGGCAAATCATAATGTGCTTAAATATGCAATTACCAAAATTAACACCCCAGGTGTTACAATTGAGCTTTTGAAAATTATCACCAAATAAAATCAAAGTGCTAAAAAGAATGGAAAGCAATCACACAACACAATCGACACTCATATTTTTATAGTAGTTTGGCCCAACTTGGTACCTACTCTACTCTCTGAGTCAACCTCTCTTGCTGCATTTAGGTTCCACTAAACACCTGTTTGTTTTTTGAAGCTCACCAACAAACTTTTTACAACCATTGGTTTTCAAAGCTCACCACCAACCAGTTTTGGAGTGTTGAAGTGATGCAGCTTTTGTTGGGATTATTGTATGATTTTGATGACAATAAAATTTGTCTTAAGACTTGATTTATGCTAATGATGCATCTAGTATAAGAAGCTTGAAATGTAGAAAGATATACTTGAAATATGCATACTTTATTGGGATATCATTTACGCAAGCATATACATCTTGATATAAGTCTAGATATTTTTTTTTGAATGAAAAAGAATAAGTGCTTAGATGAGTTTATAAAAATAAATCATGATTCAAATTGCACATCCATGCTTTATAACTTATGCTAACTTCATATGGATAATTATATTATGATTTACAATGGAAAATACAATGAAAAATGTCAACTTAACAAAGTGACAAAAGTGCAAAAATTTCCAAGTACAAGTGTGCTACTACAGTAAAATGCTACAGTGCTGGACAAAGTGGAAGACAAAGTGAAAGACAAAGTGTCTTCAAAGACAAAGAAAAAGATGAAGTAGCTGCTATAGTAAATGCTATAGTAAAATGTTACAATATTGCAATAGTGTTAGACGAAGTGTTATCAAAGACAAAACAAAAGACGAAGTAAAATGCTATAGTAATTTGCTACAGTACCTATGGACAAAGCTAAAGATGAATTGCAGATATTTGTTCTAACCATTTGCTACATTTCAGAAAGTTTGAGTTACAAAGATTTCAAAATATGCTCAAAGATGTCAATCTAAATACTCTATTTGAAATCTCATACTATCTAAAAAATAATGAAAAGGCAACGAATGGAAGAAGAAGTTCAGAGAGAAAAAGACATTTGTCTAAGAATAAAGAAGTCCAAATTCATCTCAAATCAACTATAGACAAAGTAGGAGATGAAGAGACTTTGTCTAGCTGGAAAGAGACTTTGATAGAGAAGAGACTTTGTCTAATATTAACTTTAGACAAATGCAATGAAGTGGCAGACAAAGTGGAGTGACTAGGTTTGTCATAATTTATTATCTTCTTTACAAAATCATGAATCAAGTTAGAGTTGTAGCACTCCTCATCTCCTAATCTGTCAGTTGTCTGAACCAGTTATTCATCTTCTTCTATGTCAAGGTTGGCACTGAAGAATGACTCTAAGCATATGAGAATCAATTATAAGATAATGTTTTCAAATGGGAGATTATCAGAATAGTCTTCTACATTAATTCCTACTCATCTACCTTCATTTCTCCATTCAATGAAGATCATCTTCCTATAACAGTCAAGTTTTTGAAAGAACTATTTAAGGAGAAGAGGTGAGACGATTTAAAGGTGGTTAAGGAGTATTTTTCAAGAGCTTAAATCTTTTACAAAACCTTCAACCCAAGGCCACAAGCTTTAACTTCTAAATATCCATTCAAGAGCTTCAATCTTCTAAATCTTCAAGGCCTTCTTATTCATATATTAAGGAAAAAGCTTCTGCAACACAAAGAGCCACAAAAATCCTTAAGCCTTCCTCTATGCTTTCATTGAGATATTTGTAAAAGTGTACTTAAACTGCTTTATCAATTTCTTTGTAAATGCCTTGATCTGATAGTGTGGATCAAACTCAAGAAGGGTTGTGATTGTCTATTAAGACAAGAGCCATTAGTTTACACCCCCTAGAGCTAGAATCTAAAAGAGTGTTGGGAACACTAGTTTATGTCCCCTGGAGCTAGAATTCAGAAGAGTGTTGGGAACACTTATTTATGCCCCCTAGAGCTGGAATGTAGAAATGTGATGAGAGTACTATTATATTTTCATTCTATGAGATATAGTGGAACCAAAGGCACAAGGAGAGTGTGCATTTGGAAGAGTGGACATAGGGATAGGGTTCCCAAACTACTATAAAAATTATGTTGTTCGTGTGTGTGTCTGTTTACTCTGTCTAGCACTTTAATGATTTACTAGTTAACTTACATTACACAGCCCATAAGCACGAAAGGAGGGTGAGTAATATTACAGGGGTTAAGTAATTAATTTTTATAAACCCAATTCACCCCTCCTCTCTTAGGTATATCCATCCTACAGGAACCAACAAGTGGTATCAAAGTGGGCTACATAACTAATTGTAGAGATTCACATGGCTAACAAAATCATGTCATCCTCTATGTTTATCAATGGATACTCCATTTCCCAACTTCCGTATTTTGATAATATGAGTTTCACTCAATGGAAAAGGAGACTAAAAATATATCTTATGGCTAATAATCTCAAATTGTGGAAAACTATTTTTATTGGCCTAAATGAGGATGAAAAGAGAGCAAGCCAAGAAAATGTCAAAGCTATGAATGCCCCCACCATTTGCAACTTTGTCTTAACCTATAAAAGTGCAAGAGAAATGTTGGACAAGTTACAAATAATTTATGATGGGCAAGCTGATTTGCACTTGAATGAAACTAATGTTGCTATTGAGATTGATTTGAGTGCAGGAAACCAAATAGAAAAAAAGGATCAACCTCCAATAGAAAAAGACTCATGGATTGAGAGGGAGCAACCCAAAGAAGAAGAAGAAATTACTAAGCCTCAAACTCCAATTGAAGAACAAAAGGCTGAAGCAACTAAGAGATCCTCACAAGTTAAGAAGAAGCAACTTATGAAAGAAAGAAATGTGAAGAAAGAAGATGAAGAAAGGAAAATCTATCAAGCTCCATCAAAGTACAAATGGCTTCTTGATGCTGGATGAAGAAGATGTTTAAAGAAGCTAGAGACAAAGGAAAGGTAGGTGCAGGTATGGCAACTCAAACCAAACTTCTCTATATTCTTTTAATATCCATACTTAATCCATTTACTCATTTGTTTCTGATATGATTTCATTCGTATCTAATATAGCTCCATGAGAACATGAATAGAACCTTAAGGTTTAGTGTAGATTAGAAGAATCTAAATCAAATAAATTTATGTTATAAAACTGAAACATAAATTGAAATAGAATTTTAGAGACACCTAGGAAAAAGGAAAACAATCATAAAAGAAGCAAACAGTTTAAGTAATGAATGATCTATTCAAAATAATGAAGTGTATTTTATTTTGTTGAGCAGTCTAGATTCTTAATTGTATACTATTTCATGATAGAAAGGAATTGCACTAATTGAACTGCTACATAAAGCTCATATTTATTTGATTTTGCTAATGAAAGAAAAAGTGCAAGAATCTCTCAATTGTATATAGGAAAAGCTTGAAATGAGAACGTGGAAGAATGAGAATGATAAGAAATCAAAATCATCTTCACAATCTACAAAATTCAGGTTAAAGAAAGAAAATCAATTGCTAAAATGAAAATTCAAGATTGGCATCATCATTTATGAGCTCAAATGTAGAAATTAAAAAAGGAAGTGATAAAGAGGTAAGTTTGCCAAACTTGATATATATTTAATTGATAAGTACATTGGACATATTTATTTCACTGCTATATATTCTTGATGTTCCTGAAATGTATATTTAACTGCTTTAGATTTTAGTTGAATTGAATTCATTATTTCTGAACTAAATCATTCTAAAAATTTAAATTAATATGTAAAATAACTAATCCTTAATATAATTATAGTCCCAAGGCATAGTCAAGCCTGTTTGGGAAACATTATGGTTTAGGTCTCAAATAGGCATTCCATGCCTAGCCATTCCTTCTGTAATCATCGTTAAGGCTTGAATTTCTATCCATTCCTTTTGTAATCATCATTAAGGCTTAAATTCCCAAGATTGAAACAAATAAAAAAAATAACTTAAATCTTTGTGAATGCTTAAAAGTTATGCTCATGTCAAAAATCACAGCACTTTATCCATTATTCCTATTATTCATGACTGTAATGTTTGTAAGAGTGTTTGAGCATATACAACTTGAAATTATATGATGAGAAAATTTAAATAATATGTGATAGTATGTTTCATCCCAAGTTGTTTTTTGTAATTTTCCCATCATCTGTAGCAATTTTAGTATTTTGATCATAGCCTTTTTATACAAACTTAGAATTAAGTGATTCTTAATTCCCTGGATAGATAATTTAAAGGGTTATAGCTTTTATGATTATCATGTTTACTGAAGCCTCCTTCTATGATTTGTTTGACCTCAAAGTGATGCTTTTTAGATAAAGTGAAATTTCAAACTAAGTTTTAGCTACTAGAGATAGTTGTAGTGTTATAGCCATAACTTTCTCATACAAAATCATAATTATGTGACTATTGATGAATTCAAAAGATAAGAACAAAGGCTACAAATTTTATGTTGAACTCAATTTCCAAATCTGACTCTAAAAGTACCAAAATTTGCCTAAATGTGCCACCTTACATTGATAAAATTCTTTGGTGATCAAATCCTACGTTGAATACTGAAATATGATTCTTGGATGATTTGTTCAATTGATAAGGTGCATAAATTATGCTATAAATAGATTTGAAAAAGCACACATTGAGCATATAAGACATACAAAAGGATTATGAATTTCTAAAGATGATTGAATGAGTGTGGTCTGAGTGAGCATGAAAAGTGATATTTGTTTCAGATTACCCCACTCTATTTAAGTTTCATAATGAGATGCTTTACAAGTAGAAATAATGATGTTTCTTGCAATTCTGATCTCAAATGAATTAAAGATGTATTTTTCATGAAGCGCCCTTAGATCAAGCACTAGAATTTAATTGCTTTTGATAATCCAAAGTTTAGGTTAGAAGAAATCAACATTCCCAAAGATAAATCTAAAAAGTTATTGATTTCTAAGCATGTGAATTCAAGGAACTTGAGAAAGCCTGAGAAATGTTGAGCACTGTTGTTTAGAGATTTGGAGAGTTTTTACTTCATCTTCTAGTTTGTTTGTGATAAGTGACAGATGAATTATAGAGGTATATACGAAGTTCTTTTCCTACTGTTCAGCAGACGAAGTAGCTTTGTCTATTGGTTTTTCTATTATAAGTTATAGACAACTCTTGATAGCATGGACAAGGTTTCTTCATATCAGATGAATTGACTTCATCTATTGATTTGTTTGCAAAGAGCTATAGACGAATTTGGAAGGCATTGACAGAGATTACCTTCATAGTTATATTTCTTAGTCTAACATCTTAAGAAAGGAACATAAGAAACTTAGGTTGTACAAAGCATCACCTAATGATTAAAATGACAGAAATCCCAATCTGAATTAAGAAAAATTCAGTGTTACCATCATTGAACAACATCAAGAAACTACAAACTAATGAGGAAAATAAACAGAACTAGGATCATGTATTGTCATATCATAACTATTGAATGAGTGAAATGATGTGTGTTTGTCACCTTATCTGATTAAAATTATGATTTTTTTATTTTTGAAAAGATGTGGTAAAGTTTCTTATGCAATTTCTTTATGAAATATGATTGTTGATTCAATATCCTCTGTGTTTAAATGAGAATTATGATTTTGATGCATCCTTGAAATAATATATGAATTGACGTATGCTTGAAAATTGTTTACATATCTTCAAAACTTCAATTATAATTATATGTTGCTCATGACATGAATCTATTCTTTATATTGCTGAAAACTAATCTTATCTCATGCTCATGGTTATGCTTGGTATGGGACCAAGATTCATATGTGGTTATGAACTCTTTTAAAACCCAACAATATAGGGGGAGTAATATGTAGATTTGTGAGTCATAACCTTAATACAAAAAGGGTGAGAGTTTGGAATAAAAGAAGACTTGAGAAAGAGTGAACTGTGCTTTATATATTTCTGCTTTGTGTGCTTTGATACAAGAAAGGATAACAGAATATTTTGGATGAAAGTATTGATCTCATATTATGCTCCTGATTGCATTTACCTGTCCTATCTTCTAGCTATTAAGGGGGAGACATATTTCATTCATTTAATACACCTTTTTGATGCTAACAAAAAGGGGGAAAAATGTAGAAAGACTTGTTTAAGAAATTGAGATGGTATTAGGAAGGACTCTTGCCTTGACTTGCATCTAAGAGAAGAATAGTATCATACATCATGAACTATCTTTATCATTCCAATTCGATAAGGGGAGTTTGATATTGGCTCATTAGCATGTCATTTAAAAGTTACAAGTCTTCAAGTTTTGTCATCATAAAAAAGGAGAAGATTGTTAAGGTTATTGTATGATTTTGATGATAACAAAACTTGTCTTAAAACTTGATTTATGCTAATGATGTGTCTAGTATAAGAAACTTGAAATTTAGAAAGATATGCTTGAAACATGTATACTTTATTGGAATATCATTTACGTAAGCATATACATCGTAATATAAGTCTAGGTATTTCTTTGAATGAAAAAGAATGAGTGCTTAGATGAGTTTATAAAAACAAATCATGATTCAAATTGCATATCCATGTTTATAACTTATGTAAACTTCATATGGATAATTATATTATGATTTGAAATGGAAAATATAATGAAAAATGTCAAGTTAACAATGTGGCAAAAGCATAGAAATTTTCAAGTGCAGGTGCGTTGCTATAGTAAAGTACTACAATGTCAGATGAAGTGGGAGACGAAGCTAAAGACAAAGTGTCATCAAAGACAAAGCAAAAGATGAAGTAGCCGCTATTGTAAAATGCTATAGTACTACTATAGTGTCAGATGAAGTGGAAGGCGAAGCTAAAGATGAAGTGTCATCAAAGACGAAGCAAAAGATGAAGTAAAATGCTACAATAAACTGCTATAGTAAACATCTACAGTAACCTGCTATTGTACCTATGGAAAAGCTAGAGATGAACTCCTCAGATGAATTAACAAACAAATTGCTATAGTGATTTGCTATAGTAACACTACTATAGTACCCATAGACAAACTTTTAAGCAAGTGGATTTTTCTGATACTTCAAATAAATTAACAGATAAAGCGGTGCTACAGTGATTTGCTACAGTAACTTATTATAGTGAAAATTCACTATCTCTACAGCAATTGTGTATTGCCACAATATTCTTCTAAGTGGCCCACAACCTTTTGGATTGTAAAAATAGATGATTCATTGAAGGAGATTGAAATGCTTGAAGGTTCTAAGTGCTAAACAAGAATCAAATATCAAGAGCCAATTCAAATTTCCAAGAGTAGGACTGCATATATTTGTTATAAACATCTCCACATTTTAGAAAGTTTAAGTTACAGAGATTTTAAAATATGTTCAAAGATGTCAATCTGAATACTCTATAAGAAATCTCATACTATCTAAAGAAACAACGAAAAGGCAACGAATGGAAGAAGAAGTTCAGATAGTAAAATACATTTGTCTGAGAATAAAGAAGTCCAAATTCATCTCAAATCAACTATGGACAAAGTAGGAGACAAAGAGACTTTGTCCAGCTAGAAAGAGACTTTCATAAAGAAGAGACTTTGTCTAATATTAACTCTAGACAAACATAATGAAGCACTGGACAAAGTGGAGCAGCTAAGTTTGTCAGAATTTATTATCTTCTTTCCAAAATCATGAATCAAGTCAAAGCTGTAACATCTTCTCATTTGTCAATTGCCTAAGTGTAAGGCCCTGGAAAATTTTACAAATGTAAATTTTTGTTATTGTAAAGTTTTGCTAATTTTGCCGGGTCGATA
>JAYJMB010045017.1:0-31018 GCA_036873735.1 Pouteria campechiana
TAGTAATCTTTTAAAATTAATTTGCATGCGCCCCTATTATAGGTACCATGCAATCAATGAGTTGCAAGATGGCATTTGCACACATACATATATAAAAATATATTTTTTTTTGCAAGCTTATTTTCCAAAGTTGATGCACATGTTAGCTCAAAAAATATTTTATGCCGCCGTGATTTTTTCATTTTTGTCTCCCAGCCGTGCGCCACGTCAGCCCTTCCCAACCGCGTGCTAAGTCAACAGGGGTAAGGCTCCCATGATCTGACACGTCAGCGGACGCACAGCCGAAGCATGATACTCGCCGGAGCCGGCAGGCAGGCGCATCAGTCGCGCCATCAGGTGCGTGGAACCTCCTCGGCACGCAACGGCACGTCGATAACGGCAGCAGGTGCGCGCCATGCTGGCGCCCTCGATCGGTTTCCCAGCACGCCGTTGTTAGTGCATAGGGGGTGTTCTATGTCCGCGACACGCCGGCAGCAGGCTTAGCTGCGCGCCATGCTGGCGCTCCTGGTCGCCCGCTTGGCAGCTACTGTTTGTGAGTGGAGTGGTGCCATGTGCCCGCAGCACGTCAACAACGGTGTTGATCCCACGACGCGTTGGCGCTCCCGGCCAGCTTACCTGACTTGCGCGCCATGCCTGATCAGTCGTGCCGTCGACGCGTCGCGTGCGACCGATTCGCTGCTCATGGTCACGCTCGTCCTGCCGCTCGCCAAATGGCCGTCGGCTTCCTGTCGTTCCGTCGGACAGGCATCATCGTCGCTGCCATGCAACGCGTTGCTGCTGTCGTGACATGCCAGCGCATTGGTGTTGCTGGCCCGCTCGTCCTGCCACTCGCCACTGGCGCTGGCCAAATTGCCATCGGCTTCCTGTCGTTCCGTCGGATAGGCGTCGTCGTCACTGCCCCTGCTGGCGGCGAGATGCGCCACTTGCCGCGTCGCCGTAGGCCTTCATCGTTCGCCGGTCAGGGATCGGTCGGATGCCCTGTTCGTGGCTGCCACAAAACAAGGCAGCCGACTACTACCCATGTAACATCGTTGTGGGTGCTGCCGACTTCCGCCGTCGGTTTCGGCTGGTTGGACGGTCGATCGGGTCCGGCCAAGTGGCCGGACTCAGTTTTACCGCACCGGTCCTCGAGTTTGGTGGCCGGCGATGGGTCGTCAGCGGCGGACGGGCTCTTTGTGCTGGCCGCCGAAAGGGCGTGCGATCTCACCGGCCGACGGCCATCAGTCTGATCGGGTCCGTCCATCAGGCTCCCTACGTCGCACCAATGTTTTTGAGGTCCCCTCCCGCATCATGCGATTGACTTGCCGGCCGGAAACGAGCGACGACTCACTGCCGTTTTCTGTTCGCACTGCTGCCGGCGATGGTATGCTGTTGCCGACAGTAGCCATCACGGCATCGCCGTTCGAGGGAGGCGTCACTGCCAACGCCATCGCCGTCAGAGGACTGTGTCGCTGGCGACGCTCCCGTCGGCGGTGCTGCTCGACACCGACGATGCTGGCAACGTCCTCGTCGGACACCCTGTTCGTGGCTACCACGAAACAGGGGTGTCGCACCACCCGCATTCACCGTGTTGATCATTGCCGATGTCGCGCACTCCGCCGACGACTGTGTTCAGCTCTGTTCGTGGCTGGCGTCTTTCATGTCCGGCGACGACGTCGCCGTCTCTACTGGACAGCGACCCGGCTACGTTCGTTCGCATCAACCGCTGACAATGTTGTCCGTTCCGCCGGTAATGGTATCCGGCTATGCACGTGGCTGGCAGCCTTCACGCCCAGCAGCGACGTCGCCGTCTCCACTGGACAGCGGCATGGCTGCATTCGTGATCGGCTTCGTTCGTCCGCTGGTGGGCTGCACTAACGACGCGTCGTATTCCTGTTCCGCAGCGTGGCCAGTAGCATCACGACGCTGGTGATGCAGCAAAAGCCTGCTGACCGGAGCGCCCACCGCTCGCTTTTGTGTCACTGCGGTTCATTCAGTGTACCAACAGTCCTATAAGATGGTTCCAAAATTAAACTGACCAAAAAATCAAGCGAATGTTTATCCTTGAGACTTTGAGTTATTTATGTTGAATCTTGAATCTTGAAACTTTAATTTATTCTTTGCTTTTTTAATGTATATAATGTAATTTTTATATATTTTTTTATTTTTTAGTGATTTTAATCCTTTAAATTTGATTTTTACATATGGAAGGTGTTATAAAATGGCTTTTATGTAATGTGCCTTCACTTGGGCGCGCACCTTGCTTATGCGCCTAGGCTCGAAGATCCCTTTGCACCTTTAGCAACTATGGTATAAACTTCCAAGAGAGGAAGATTAGGATTCATTCAGCGGATCAGGTTGAATTTGTTTTTAAAGAAAATCGAAGAAAGGTGCCTCACTTGATGTTAGCCCTTCACTTAGTGAAGATGTTGAGACAAAAATGGCAAGATTTTCTAGTGGCAACTATAATAGTTGATGGGAAGGAGTTGAGAGTTGAAGATACTCCAGTGGTGTGAAAATTTTCAGATGTCTTCCCAAATGAGTTGCCTGGATTACCTCCTGATAGGGAGATTGAATTTACCATTGACTTAGTCCCTAGAACAAGTCTAATCTCCAAAGCACCACATCGCATGGCTCCAGCGGAGTTGAGGAATCTAAAAAAGTAGTTGCAAGAATTGCTTGACTTAGGGTTTATCTACCCTAGTGTGTCATCTTGGAAAGCACCAGTTTTTTTTTTTTTTTGTCAGAAAGAAAGATGGTAGTCTTAGATTATGCACAGACTACAGAGAACTGAACAAGGTGATTTTCAAGAATAAATACCCTCTATCGCATTTTGATAATTTATTTGACTAATTGCAAGGATCAACTATCTTTTCCAAAATTGATCTTTGATCCAGCTATCATCAGTTGAAAATTAGAGAAGAAGACATATGTACTTGGCATGGTCATTATGGATTCCTGGTGATGTCTTTCGAGCTAACAAATGCTTTGGCAGCTTTTATGAGTTTAATGAACCTAGTATTTTTTCTGTTCTTATTCAAATGCATGGTCGTATTCATTAATGATATTTTGGTGTACTTCAAGAGTAGAGAGGAGCATATAGAGTAGTTGAGAGATGTGCTTTGTGTTTTGAGAAAGAAAAAGTTGTATGGTAGGTTAAAAAAGTGTGAGTTTTGGCTAGACAACATTTCTTTCCTTAGACACATATTCAGTAGTGAGGGGGTTTCTGTAGACCCACAGAAGATTGAGGCAATGATGAACTGGGAGAGACCTACCACTATGATTGAGGTTCATAGCTTCCTAGTATGGTAGGTTATTATAGACGGTTCGTGGAAAATTTCTTCTCCATTGCTATACCTTTGACGTGATTAACACATAAGAATACAAAGTTTGTGTGGACAGATAAATGTGAGAGGAGTTTTCAGGAGTTGAAGAATCAATTAACCACAATTTCATTGTTGGATTTACTAGATAGTAGAGAAAATTTTTTGGTGTATAATGATGCCTCTAGGAAGGGATTTGAGTATATTCTTATGCAACATGGTAAGGTGATTAGCATACGCTTCACATCAATTGAAGCAGTATGAGAAGAATTTTCCTACGCACGACTTAGAGCTTGTGACAATAGTGTTTGACTTGAAGAGTTGACAACATTACCTGTATAGCGAGAAGACAAAGATTTTCACAAACTACAAGAGTCTTAAGTATGTTTTCTTCTAGAAAGAGTTAAATCTCAGGCAAAGGAGATGGTTGAAGCTGTTAAAGGATTACAATGTCACTATTCATTATCAGCCTAGTCAGGCTAATGTGGTGGCAATGCTTTGAGTCATAACTTCCATACAAGAGTAGCAGCTCTAGTTATAAATCAGATGCAGTAATTCACTAGATGGAAGGATTGCTACTTGAAGTGTTGCCTCCGAAAGAAGTGAGACGGCTGAGAGCTTTGCAAATTAAACTGACACTTATTGATCAGATTAAAGTAGCTCAAAAGCAGGATCCATTTGTTCAGGAGGTTTGCGACATATTGGATAGAGGAGAGCAAACTGAGTTTCAATATGGACCTGGTGGTACTCTATTGTTCCGCAATAGATTGGTGGTGCCTAGTGTGGAAAGTCTCCAAAAAAAGATACTAGAAGAGACACATCAATCGAGGTTTTTCATATATTCAGGTAGTACGAAGATGTATAAAGACCTCAAAAGAAGCTTTTGGTAGAACAATATAAAGAGAAAATTGCTCAGTTTGTGGCTTATTATTTGGTGTGGCAACATGTTAAGGTTGATCATCAAAGGCCGGCAGGTTTATTACAACCACTTGAGATTCAAAATAGAAGTAGGATCATATCACGATAGATTTTATTACTGTCTTTCCTTACACTTAAGCATATTATGATGCAATCTAGGTTATTATTGATCAACTCACCAAGTCAGGCCATTTTTTATCATACCAAATGACCTCCAATAAGGATCAAGTGGCCGAATTATATATATGGGAGATTGTTAGGCTTCATACTATACCTGTCTCTATTGTATTAGATAAAGATCCTCAATTCATCTTAAAATTTTGACAAAGCATGTAGAAGGCAATAGGAACAAAATTGCACCTAAGTTCCGCATATCACCCTCAGACAGATGGTCAATCCAAAAGGAAGATCCAAGTTCTAGAGAACATGTTACGAGCTTGTGTTTTAGACATGGGGAGTTCATGAAATTGTCACTTGCCATTAGTGGAGTTTTCCTATAATAATAGTTATCAAGCAAATATTAACATAAATCCATTTGAGGTATTATATGGTAAGAAATGTTGCACACCACTATATTAGCAGGATGTTAGCGCCTGAGATGATACAATAAGCAATAATGAAAGTCAAGTTGAAAAGGAAGCATCTTGAAGCTGCTCAGAATAGGCAAAAGAAGTACTCTGATGGGAGACATCAAGATCTTCAGTTTGCAGTTGGAGAACATATATTTTTGAAGGTCTCACCCACCTATAGAGTTATGAGATTTGAAGTGAAGGAAAGCTAAGTCCTCATTTTATTGGACCGTTTGAGATCCTAGAATCAATTAATGGAATTGCATACTGGTTAGCTTTACTGTCATAGTTATCCGAAGTCCATAATGTATTTCACATCTCATAGTTAAAAAATTGTATAGCAAATTCTTCTCATGTGTTACATAGATGCAAAGTAGTTTCAGTTTGAAGAGGACATGATATATTGAGAGCGGCCAGTCTGAATACTTAATGTCCATGACAAACAATTAAGAGGAAGGACAATAAGGTATGTCTTGGTTCAAAGGAGCAATCATAGTGAGAAAAAAACTACATGGGAGCTTGAGAAAGACATGCGGCAGCTTTACCCTAATATATTTTAAGTTTCAAGGATAAAACTTTTGTAAGGAGAGGAGAATGCAATAACCCACAGTTGCTCATGTGTAACTTTTGGTGCATTAAAAGCATGTTGGGTGGATGGCATGCAATGGCATGATTGAAGTCGGTGCACAACGACGACTTCTTACTAAGTATTATTACGCCCCATTATAAGTGTTAGCAAGAGTGGGGGAGAGATGAACAAGGAAGCATGATTTCTATGAGACAAAGAGAGAAAGAGAGGAAGAAAAAGAGAAAAAGAAGAAAAGGTCATCATTAGATTAGTAGTTTTCCTGCATAGATCTTCAATCAAGTAAGTAGATAAATGTACACACATTTTATATGTGATGATTATATTGAATCAAATTATTAGTTGGATGTGTATAAATCATGATTTAGCTAAGATGTATGTGCATAATCATGTTGTGCGTAGTAACTAAGATATATGTTATAATATTCATTTTACGTGATTTGCAAATGAGTTTTTATGCATGTTATTTGGATAATCAAATCCGTTAAATGTGTTTGGGTTTTGTGTATCCTGTGATTTTGATAGAAATTTGATATACAATGACTATCTAAATGATCAAATATTCTTGACAGTTTAAAATAGAAATTTTATCAAATTTTTATGTATTTTGTAGAATTTAATATCACATATGGATCTTGAAATGAAGCTTTTATTGTGTAAAATACATCCTATGGCTCAGATTTGTGAAATATCGTGTGTATATGTTGTTATTAAATAAACAAAAAAATACAAATAGAAAGGACGTTATGTATAATATATGAGAAGAGAGAAAAATAAAATGTCATAGTTTTCAAGATCTGAACCGTTGGATATATTCTAAATAATGATATTATCCTATAGTAGAAATCTTGAGTTGAAACGATTTCACTTGATTGGTTAAATTTAATGAATTGTGAAAAATAAAAAATTATTAAATCTAGAATTTTTGGACCTTAGATTTCATGTGGACCCTAATAGATGATCAGGGCATGTCATTGTCATTTATAGGATCTAATTTCCAAAGTTAAAAACTAAAAATAATACATAAAAATTAGATTTTTATAAAAGAATCCAAAAATTCAAAAAGGGATGAAAATCCTTGTTCGTTGTAGCAAGCTACCTGGGATTTCTTCCTAGGCCGACTACTAGCTAAGCCTAGCGCCAGGGCAAGCTAAAGCCCAACACAAGTAAGACCAGGTGGCGATAACGTCCGGCAAGTGGGCTTAAGCCCAGAGGAGAGCCTAGCAAAGTTTAGCAAGCCCAAGTGCACCAACGACCTAGGGGGGTTTCACCAATAGCTACCTAGGTGTGCCAGCGCCGATGTCCGGTTGCCATTCCGACGTACAAACGAACGGTTAATCTTGATTTTGATGTATTTAAACCATCTGATCTCCGATTTGGACGATCAGATAGCCAATTTTAGGGTTTTTTTGACATTTTGGATCGAATGGAAGGATTAGATTGTTCAAATGGTGTCCAAATCATGTGGATTTGAATAGCTAGATTTGAATTATTGATTTCTGGACCCCATGATCTCTAATTTGGATGATCGGATAGTTGATCTTAATGTTTTTGGACATTCTAGATTTAATGGAAGGGTTAGATTATCTAAAAGGTGGTCATATCATATAGATATGAATAGATAGATTTGATTTATTGATTTATGGACTCCACGATCTCTGATTTGGATGGTCAGACAATAAGCTTTTGAAAGTTTATTTCGTTACAGCTCATTGTGCTAAGATTGGTCCTTGTCTTCATTCAAATCTTTGATAGTACTCTGTGAGAGTCATGGTTCTTTATTTTAAACTCATTCATTGATTCATTAGTTGGTCTTTGTAAAAATAGAACACATATTTTAGTCTTAATTAATTTTTCATTTCAGCTCATGTGATGATATATACCTCTCTACCCTCTTCTACGTCCCTTTCCACACCTAACCAGTAATGTTGGGAAGATTATATTAACTTCATTTTTGTACATTGGATGCACTATGCATTTATCATGTCATATCACTCAAAGAATCTTTCTAATTCAGTTATCTAATCGATGAAAGTTCCTGGATCAAATCATTCATTAAAACCAGACACATCAACCTTATTTTTTTATGACATCATCATCCAAATGACATGCCTATGGCCAACTACCATATTCTATGGTAGCCGATGTGGGAAGTCTTGTAATCAAGCCTTATTTTGTTGTCACGGTTAAGTCATATGTGTTTCTCTAACATTTGAAAAACTTTTTGGGTTTTCAACTGAAAATTCTTTACCAAGATCTGCAGATTGAGAATGACTTCTAAGTGTAGCTAGATGAGGGAGAATACCTCGATATTGGTGATGCGATCTTACGAGACTCTGATTATGCATATTTAGAGAAGTTTGACCTACATTAGATTTTGAGAAATTTGTCACTAATTCATTGATAGGACATTTGCTTAGATATTTGAGTATAGACTGAGTTTAGATTTTTAACTGTATTTAAAATTGGGACAAAAATTTAGTGAAGTTGGCTTATTATAGGGATAGGTTTTCACATTTTTGAGCTAGAGAATCATATTTTCATTGATGAGGTCACAGGTTTGGCATAATTTCTCAATTTTATTTGGAAGTTCTACATTGGTAACCATGATGGGCACAACACAAGTAGCTCAGTATGAATTGATGAAGAAATTCAAAAAGCACAAAGATATATGCTACTATAATATAAAATTCATATCAAGTAATTAACTTAAAAATGTTAAATAAATCACCAAAGCAAACAGAGTAATAGAATGCATCACGTAACTTAACCCACAAATAAAAGTTAATTCAAGTTTAAGCAAAAAGAATGTACTCTTTGAGAAGCCCTAACAAACTTTCTCAAATGCTTGTATACCAATTGATGGATTGTGATCCAAGTTGCCGATTGATTGTTAGGTTCATGATAGGGTTAGAAACTGAAAAGCAAGATCAAGTGGCAGTGTGGATTTTAGAGGCTGGACGGCTACTATGTTGAATGGCCAGTAATTAGATCAGATGGTGTTGCAAGGATTGTAGCAGATGATGTTGATTGGAGGTGATCGTGCATGGCAGCAAGGTGATTGACGGTCATGGATGATCTGATTTGTTGTCGTGGATAGCGTGGTTGGATTTCAAGGTGGTAGCATTTCTGCCGGAATTGATGGAGATTTGCGGTTTGCGGACTAGCGACGGACAAGTGAAGGTTCTAGCTGATGGGTTTCCAGCCGGAAATAGAGAAGGGCAGCTGCTGCATCGCCAGCAGTGGGAAGGAGAAGAAAGAGGGCTGGTCGGGGTGTGGACGAAGACGGCTAGACGATGGTAGGTGCAAACAGCTACGTTGATGTTTTTTTTTTTTTTTTTTTGGTGGGGGGGGGGGGGGGGGGGGGGGGCGGCGGCGGCGAGGATGCACGAATCTAGTGGGCGAATGACGGTGATGGGTTTTTCGCCGGATTGTTGATAGAGGATCATGTGGTCATGGAAACGACTTGTGTTAGTGGGTTTTCTTTTGCGATGGATGTTGGCAGATTCGACGTGAGTAGCGGCGACGACGCCACAGAGAGCGGAAGATAATGATTTTTTTCACTAGAGCAGATGGCGTGCGGTTGTCGGTGTGAAGCAAGATGACAAAAGCAAAGAAAGCTGGCGGAGAAGAGGAAACTACATTCGTCGACAATGAGGAAGAAAACTACAGGTTGTTTTGGGTTTCTGGCACCAGCATGTTTTGCAGATTCTAGCAACTGGAGGTGATGATCCGATGCAAAGATGGGTTGTCTGAGGTCGGAACAACATGGCCGTTCAGGTGGTCAAACCTACGGACGATAAGACGGATGCAGGCAGAGATGGCAGCGGCATGCGAAAGAAGGTAGTGACGATTCATTGCTTTTCCGGAGACCGTCGATGGAGATCTGGCGTGATGACACCTCGCCAGATATAGGAACGAGAATATGGTGCCGATGAACGGGTTTGATTTACCGTCCGATGGTAGCTTCAATGGCGGCGCAACGCAACCGAGCAGTAGCGGCTGCTAGTTTATGGCGGGGCAACTTTAGTGGAGAAGGCAATTCACTAGATTCAGTGCATTGAGGTGTACAATGAAGTAGTACACATGCGACCCATTTTGGGCCAATTTGAGTGTTCTAGGCATCAATTTCTATATTTTTGGATGGCAAAAACACAATGATGGGGGATGGGGTCGAACTGGGAAGATTTAGCTTTGGTGATGTGGATATGATGGATATATGCAAATCAACATTGATTTGGGGATGATGAGTTATCCGAGTTAATAGTTCTATTGTTTTCAAGTAAGGATACAAATTTCATGTACAAACAATGGATGTCCTCCACGATTTTTGGCCTTACCCTGGGCCATGGATTGCTTCGCTTTCAGGCCTCATTGTTGTAATCTTCAGTTTAACAAGAATGAATGTGATCTCTCAATCTTACGCGCCACCGTAGCTGTTATGATAGAAGGTGGATGTAACACTTCAATGGAGCACAACCACTCGAGACAGACAAGTTAGGTGGTATTAAATGAGTTAGCTATCTTGAAATGCTAATCCTTCTTACATGAAGGAGATGGCTCAAAATTCAGATAAATGTGACGTCGAATTCATGCAATTAATTATAGACATAGGTCCCCTCTGCCTTGTGCATGCCATTATATATTCATGCACCACTTATCAAGCCAGAAGAATTAGTCAAATCAAACCATCAAGTTACTGAATATACGAACATAGAGTCATCTTAGCAAACATATACAAAGCAAGCATTTTTCAGCACAGTCAGAGTCTGTATTTTCGCCTAGGATTAACCCATGTTTTAAAACTGATTATCCTGCTGTTATCCATTAAACCAATGATTAAAACTGGTTTTGACTATGTAAATATCATTATATCATAAGCCATTTTTCACTTATATAAGGTCAAATTTACCTGTCTATTTAAGCCTTTTTTTAACTCTCATTTAAATGAATTGATCTTCTTAACTGGTGAAATTCTTGGTTTTTGTTGAACATGACTAACCATCCAATTCTAGAATTATTTTACTTTCTATTGCTTCTACGTTTAGGATGTCTCAAAGTTATTTTTAATTTTCCCTGTAATTTATTTTCTCCTCACACGTCCATTTTGGCATTCTTGTTTTAATTGCATTTGATTGCGAACATTATACCCCATAAACAGCCATGCAACCACAATGACTATAATTTGCTACAAATTTCACTTGTATGTGCAGAGTCCCAGAAAGGATAGGCCGAAAGTCATTGGCATCTTCACACCATCTTTGCAGGATTTTACCAACCACAAATCTCTGATCAGTACTTAAAATTGTAAAAACATATTAGAAAAATCTTAAAATATGTCCTAATTAACCTGCATTTAAACCATTGACTATTAAATACATTATCTTCTTTTCTTTTTTTAAATCCCATGTTATACCCAATTCATCCAGCTAAAGAAATGTTCACCAAACACCAATCCACTAATCAGGACGGTAATAAAAAAAAATTCTCAAACCTAATGGGCAAACCTAATGGGCAACTTGATTCGTAACAAGTATTCACCAAGTGAAATATGGAAAATTAATTTTATCTAATCATTTTTTATTTACGTAAAAGAAAATATATTCTTTTAAATTTTCAAAGAAATAGTTCTTTGAACCATTTCCCACGAAATATTGTCTAAAAGGGTGTGTTTTCTGTGAGGGAAAAGATATAGAAATGATAAGGAAAAGTGAAAGTGACAAAAAAAAGGTAAGTACTGATGTTAACAATAAACTGAATAAAGACAATAAACAGATTTTTCCGGAAAAAATGTTAGGTAACAATCGAAAAAGATAAATTAGTTATAGATAATTAAATATCCCATCAGTCTAAAAAAAGAAATCAATGACCTTTCACCTTTTTCTTTTAACTTTTATCATTCTTTTCCCTCACACTAAATAAACCCTGTAATGATAGCAACTACAGCATATTTTAGAGCCTGCAGGAGGCCTACTATCAGCAAAGATTTCCAATCTTTTGCGGACCCTTTAAATTAGTCATTACCCCAAAAACAGTTTCAAGCTTTTATGGCAAACTCATACACTTCAGAACAGATCTCAAAGTCATGGGCCTACGGCAGGACTCGTCATTAGGAAGCTATTTAGATAAGATAATGGCTTGATTGATTATGAAAGTCTATGATACTAATAGGAGTGAAAATAATGTTTGCCAGTCAATTAAGAAAAGATAAAAATAGAAGAATGAAGTAAAGAAAAAAATAACATCGCGTGTAGAGGGTAGAATCATTAATGAAACATAGACTTGGCTGCTTGGAAATCGGGAAAAGAAAATAAAATGATAAGAAAAGTGACATATGAAAATTTGCAATGAAATAAAAAGTAATAGCTAAAAATAAAATAAATAAGGACAAAATAGATAAGCCTTTTAAAAAGAGATACACGAGCTAATTAATTATTACAAATTAACTAACAATGCGGAAAAAAATGAAGTCGTGGAAGTGTAGATAGATAAATATAGCATCAACGGAAGAAAATATGAAGTCGTTCACTCTTACTTTTCATTTTTTTCTTTAACATACAAAAGAAAAAGTTGAGAAAAGAATGCTCACCAGTTACTTATGTTATTATTTTTATATCTTTGAATACTCCTTGCACGATGATCATTTCAAAATTCAAGCACGTCAAAGTGCTGGCAACCAGTCCTTGGCAAACAATTAAGAAATTCTTTTTCAGGAAAATATTAATATTTTATTTCGGGGACCATTCTCGCATAAATTCTTTACTAATATCAAGTGCCCTGTTAACAGCTATATTCAATAGATCACCACCTAATTTTCAGTAGTTCACCACCTAACATCAAGTTGCCCATTCATAATGTTAAGCTTTGGGTGTCCTGTTTTTTTCATTGTCTACTGGGCCCTCATTTTTCTATTGGTCCTAATGTTTCCAATATTGCAAAGCTCATTAGGAGTATTATAAATAGTTGTTCTTAACATCATCTAGCTGATCTCGTTACACAATTCATGATTTGTTGCACTAGTACGCAGGTGGCATATAATTTGATATACATGCATTTTTAGCATGTTTGTGGTACTAGGGGTAGGTAGAGTTTATAGGCAGGAGTGAGATTTGCATATATAGAGAGAGATGGTGAGTAAAATGATAAGTAGAACTATTACACTTAGGTGATCATCTAGATGAACAACTGCAGTTAAAGGGTTGCACATAGATAATAGTCACAAAGGTATGTCAGTGGATGAACAATTGCAGTCTCAGGGTTGCACAGGGATAATAGTGGCATGTGTGTAACTGTGAAGACAAGTCTAAATCATAGTCAAGCTTCAGATGGTTACTTCGGAGGCTTCAAGCATCGTCTAAAATCAAATCAGACTAAAAGACATTTCAGAAGAAGGATTTCCACTTTCAAAGGACTGAAATACAATACAGAATCAATTTTAGACTTGAGAAAACTTTGGGAGGATCCTTCAGAAGAAGAAAAACGATTTCAAAAGTCTAAAAGACTAGCCATTGGTGGTTGGGCCTGTCTGTTCTTCAAAGGAAGCTTCACAGACAACAACCCAACCTTCAGAGTTCTAAAGTGGTTGATCCTACCTTCGGAATGTCAAGTTTGAAATTAAATGTACAACAGTAACTAAGACCAACACCAGACCTTCTGAGTTCCTAAAGGAAATTTCAAAGTTCTAACAGTTAGCGGGAAAACTTTTTGATTGAGTGAGTTTTAAGCAATCTAAAATGGTCTAAGAGTTTCCAAAAATGAAAGCAATGGCTAAACCATCTTCCAAAGATATAAATAGAGGATCAAACCAATGGAAGAAGTCAGTTGAGCAAATTAAAAAGCATTTACAAAGCATTCAAAGTTATTTACAAAGCATTTAAAGTTTTCTTCTAAAGCTGCTATTCTTGCACAAAACTCTGAACCAGCAATCAAAGCTCAATCCTCATCCAAACTTCAGGAGTTTGAAATCATTATTCCTTATTATTGTATCATTTATTTACTTGTTTATTAATTGTGTAAACACCTACCTAAGTAAGAGGCATTTTCATTGTACAAATGTTTTATTGTTCATTGTTTCCGTAAGCAAGGAGCTTTCAATATTATTGGTTGATTTCAGAAAGTAGGAAAGACTTACTATGATTATAAGAGTTGAGCTCAAGGAAAACCAACTTGTATTTATTAACTTGTGTTAATGGAACCTAAAACAATAGAGGAATCTGTCTTAATAGAGTAGGAACCCTACTTAGACCGAACCACTATTAAAATATAAGTATATTGTGTTATATATCATTTTCATCTCTTTCCTAGCACAATCTATTTTAATTTATCCAAAGTTTTTAGAAGCTCAATTCCCCTCCCCCCTCCCTCCCACCCTCTTGAGCTACCTTTTGTAAGGGACCAACACCAATGCAGTGCATCATGATCTCCATCAATTCTTCCTAGCTTGAAAGAACTTGCCTTCAGAAAGTTGTTTGCATGATAATGTTCTAGGAGATTGAGAGCAATCAGTCTTTGAAATACATTCTCTTCATCTCATCTCTCACTTTGGATAAACAGCAATCACAACAACACTAATCTAAGCAACCAATGCAACAATGAAACTCAGCCACAACATAGAATTGCATCATCATCCACTTTTCCTTCTTTGACAGCGAAAATATCTAATACATTGAATTGCTACATTTATACTGCAAGATTGCTACAGCATTGAATTAAACCCAAAAATTTGAAAAAGAAAAACATTTCCACAATTTTATATGAGACAAAACGGGCATATTACAAGCAAATCACTCACTTCTGAAGGAACATATTAAGATACAGCAAGGAGACGGAACTACCACTTCTAAAACCTTGATGGATTTCTCTTTATCATCAGCTTGTTTCTCCAATATCACCGCCTCTTGATTAGACTAGATGACCCAGAGCATCCTGAACGATTCATGCCAAAGATTGCCAAAAGTCCACATGCGTTCAATAAAAGGATTGTGCCTTCACAATTTTCCACTAATCAAAATGTATTTCTCATGTCCATACATATCGATGGGTGTATATGGGAATATTAAATGTTTGCCAGAAATGATAAAATTGGAATCCAACAAAATGTTTCTAGAAAATCCATATAATAAACTAATGCTGAATGCCATCGCAGATATATTGGAGTTCCTAAAACCAGCCAATAACATGCACACAAGCCAACTTGTAGCAAGATAGGCCAAGGTGGGAAAAGGTCAGCAAGTCCCTTGCAGTCCACACTTTAAGCTAGACAGAAAAGCAAACAGCGGCACAGCAACACAAATGCAAGACATGGATAGGAGCTTGAGGCAGTCAGGTCAGGATTAACTATAACAAGGATAGCTGTAGGCAACAACATGTGTGGAAAATTTCCTGGAGGCAAGAGTAATTTCGAATTCCATATAATGTACATGTACTCACAATCAAAACAACAACGAAATTGGCAAGAAAATGACAAAAGCAGCTGGTATACCTTGCAGTATCAACGACGTGTCCTAGACTTGCAACAGAATTCTGCCAGAAGTGCTATGTGATCAGAGGACCACTCTGGAGAAGGAAGCGCTGTGTCCTTCCTCAAGCTCTCCTCATCCAAGAGCTCCAATAACGATTCCACACTTAAAGAATCCGCTGAAATGACAAGTCAAACCTCATATCAGAAAGGCCCTGATTACTCAGGTGGCAGGATTAATTCAAATCCAGTATCAAAATAAATTGACATGAGCAGTCCACTACAATGAAAGAAAACAAAGCATAAGTAGCTTCTTTAGGATTCACATTAAAACTGCATAACTCCAAGCTGCATTCCGAGGAACTTGGAAGCCATAATTACTTTTTTCTTTTTAATATCAAAAAGCAAAAAAAAAAATTCCAATTGTCCATCAGAATCCATCTTTTTTCTTTCCTGAAGAAAGACACCCATCAATATGTTTGCAATTGAAAGGGACAAGAAAGAAAAAAAGAATAAAAAAAAGAGAGATCTAAAAAGATTAGAAAGGACTAAGGGATAGAACTTGCATGTACTTTACCAGTGTAAAAAATGTAGTCAACTGTGCCTATGAAATCTCTAGTGCAATTTGTGAACAAGGGTTCATTCGTCGTGGGGTCTATTCTCCTACGGTGTTGTTCTGAACCAATTCCAATTCCCATCATTCTTGCAAAGGATGAATATGCACTGACCTGCAACATGTATGCAGTCACAACACATTTAATATACAAAGTTTAGGCCAAATGATACATGGAACGAGTCCCCAAAGAATAATAAGAGCATAAAACATTACCAATGGAAGCTGATGAGTCAATTTATTTGCAGGGTGCAAGATTCTGAGAGGATCTACCTCCAGGTCAGGATGCAATGGATCCACTTTCCCCATTGCAAGGAGAGAATGAGGAGCACTGAATCAAATCCAATACCGTCATTGAAATTAACCAAAGAACTGTGATGACTTGAGACAAAGGGGACTGGATAATTCTGTCTAGAAATAGAGTATCATAAGTTTCCCATACCTTCCTGGAACTGAGTTAAAATCTCCACAGACAAGCATAGGAATGTCTGCACTGATAGCTATTTTTTCCAACCCTTTCAAAAGAGTATGCACCTGACATGATGAAATGGTATATGCAGAAAGTAAGGTTTTTGTCAAACATAAAAAGCAATTTAATACTTCGTAGATGTGGAAAAATGCCAGGATGAGAACCTGCCAGAGCTTAACATCCTTGTGTTCGTGTTGGACATTTACATGTGTATTTGCCTGCAACAATGTGACAAAAGGGGGAAAAAATAGTTACAATGTGAATAAACTGCATAACAAAGCAGCATAGGACCATAACAAAATGGTAAAACAAATATCATCAATCATTGTCATAAAGAATGTAACCATGACCACTGCTCCCACAGCCACCCTCATACTATTGCACACCATTACTCCACTGGATTGTGGGTACAGGATGACAAAAAGATGCAATTTCAGTTCCTACCAGTGTATGTAATATCGATATTATGGACGATATTTACCTCCCCAACTATAAAAAAAAGCCTGTAAAATCGATAATATATGTTAATTATCAATAAAAACTCTGATTTATTATTCACGATAATATCATTGCTAGTGGGAATAAAGCTTGGCCACTTTCAACTACTGTTTGGTTCGAAACCACCCCCACCCACCCCCCCAAACCCCATTTTTTCTCCTCCCCTCTCTGATTTCTACATTCTACCATAAAAGGCGAAAGTTCAATTTGTGATTTTGTGGGAGAAAAACTCCCTTTTCAAGATCAAATCCGCGTTTAATGTGAACAGTGTCTGAACACTGTGCAGGTAAAAAATTTCATTTTTTTGTTGTTTTTGATGTTTATATGTTTCGAAATCATGTTATTTATGTTTGTATTGCAGTAAAGTGGTGATTTAAACAAATTTGCACAACCAAATTCATCAAATTTTGTAGATTGGGGATGAACACGCGATTTGGGAAAAATTCCCAAATCGTTTGATTCATCCCAAATTAGTAATTGTTTATGAATCGAAACACAAATTAAACATAATATTTGTTGAATGCAACAGATTTCCAGCAATTTTTTTTGTAAAATTACAAATTTTAGGAGTAAGCCTTAAAATTACATTTTAAAAAAAAATTAATGTTTGGAACTTTGGATCATGAATAATGCAATTAGTTAGGTATTTTAATTAAGGCTTTTTCTTGAAACAAATTTTTCATTTTTTATAATTTAATATTAATTATAAATAATTTTTAAAATTGTGAAAAATATAATTAATTTCTAAAATTTGTAAATATATTTTTTGAGTGGTTTCCAAAGTCTAGAGTCCTTTTATACACATTTTTGGATGCATACATTGTGAAGATTTACATTTTATGAGTATCCAAATCTTAAAAAATGTTGATCTTGTCTAGATGAGAAAGAAAAAATCAATTAATTTTGATTTGACGTGTTTCAGTCAGCCTATATGCATTTCTCATGTGCACATTCATTATTCATATAATGGTGGATTTTTTAATCTAATTTTTTGCTTAAATCATGTATTTATATTTATCATAATTTATTACAAAGTTTCACTAAAAATCTCTCAAATTTTCTCAAATTTTCTATTTTTTCTATTTTACCGATAAAGTTCAAGGAAAAAACGATAATATCTACGATAGAAACGATAATATTTTTTTTGGACCATTGATAAATAGGTATTTATTGATAACACGAACATGGGTTAGGCTTCCTACAATAACCAATGTCAGAATCAATGCTGCCAAGACCATTTTAAAACACATTGGGGGATGGGTGAAACTCCTTTCATAATAATAATAACAATATAAAAAGTTCTTACAACATTAATAAAAATTAAAAAAATTAACTTCTTGTAATTAGATTAAAATTTCAACAACATACATATTTAGAGCTTTGAATCGATACTTCTAAATATTTAAAATTTATTGAGTTTTTATTTCATGACAAAGCATTTCAGTGTTCTGTTTTCAGTAAGGTCTAACTGACATCGTCACTAGAAAAAAATTATAAACTTCTATACAAACCCAATGCAATAGATTGAGTAGAATGGCACTTACAACAATGGTGAGGAGAAATGAAGAAACAATTATCCCATGCTAAACCTAAGGCAAATCTTGCCATGCTTTGCTCTATATTTAAATCAAAATCACAATTTAAGATGGGTTCATGAATCAAAGGACTGACATCCATTTCTAAAAAAAGTGAGAGAGAGAGAGAGAGAGTCCAGAAGTTACGTTAATGGCCCTTTAATGGCCATTAACATAATGTGGCTTGTTGTAGTGGTTGTCATTACTGTTATCTAATACTTGGCCAAAACCTTATCTGTTTGGCGATGAATCTTATACTTCATTCTGTCCACAACCACTTTTCTAGGTGCTAGATTCTTGCCACCAGAAGAATAAATGTTTGGATGTGTTTAGCAGAGGCAAATATGTCAGCTACCACTCTCTTTTAGTGTTCATTTGCCTCCTATGAGTTCATTTTTCGGATGCTTGGAGTAGAACTCAGAGGCAGTTGATCTGTTAGAGAAGCAGCATGAAGCTTTTAATCTTATGGACATGATGTTTATGAGCCAACAATTCCTTCAGGCAGTTCAATGTTTGAGTGAATCTCAAAGCACAAGTAGAAAAATTCTCTCAAAATTTTTTAGTATTTTTCTCATGAACTTGCATGTTTTCATCTATTACTATTATTATTATTATTACTACTATTATTATTATTTTATATCTTTTAACTTTTTAGAAGGGTTCATATGCTTTTAGTTTTAGAAGTCGCTATAAATTGCACAGAAAGTTGCTGAATATTCAGAGTTTCAGAAATGAATGAAGTAATAAATAATAGAAGTTCTACATGTAAGACATGAAAATGACAAGTGAGAGCACATATCAATTTTAGATTTTCTAACTATGAGTTTCAATTGGTTAATTAAAGAGACAGCCTCCTCAATAAAGAATGGTTTTATATAACAGTAGAAAACCTAGAATCTTTGCTTATTTCATTTTCTCATGAACATTTCGGCATTTCTCCTTTTATTTGGGATTCATGTGGATCAGTAATTGAATCAACCTAGCCTATTTTACTGTCCCTGATGATGTTCATATTTTGCTGCAAAATATACATCCATGTGGTCCAAAAGTGCGCCTCATATCCCTGGAATCGTGTTGTTTCCCTTGCTGACACACATCCAAAAAGCATTATTCTATGATGTCATATGGCCGAATTACATAAAGAGAATAACAACCATGCTCACATCTTACCACACAAAGAAGCTGCCGTTTTCCAGGATTATCTGCTCCATGGTTACCAAATTTTGCTTCCAAAACTGCAATCAATGCGACATTATCCTAGAGACACGAATGCATAAGTCAAAGAAATTCTTGAACCCAGAACAAGTAAGCAGCTTAAGAAACAAAATCGAGCATCAGCAAGAAACTCAAGGCATTGAAGCATGAAAGTTCACCTTAAGCAACCGACTTAAAGCACTTTTCTTCTGTGCACTTGGAACTGCTGCCTCTGTTAATGATTGTGCAGCTTTATTAAACTCAACCTGCATATATGAATTGATAATCATAAAGTGAAAATCTCCTATAAAAATATGGACAAACAGACAATGCATACATACATACCTCATACTTTTTTACATGTGAAAACCTGTCCCTGCGAAAAAATGTGGCACAACCGTCGGTTGCATAGGCATTTCCACTGTAAACCTGCATCGACAACAACAGTGAATTACAAAATAGACAAAATTTTGTAGGCTAATTTCTCAAAGTGATAAATTGCAAAACAACCTCTGTCGTCTTTTTCTTGTATAGAGCCTGGTATCCATGTTTATCCAATTCAGGGGCAAAAAACTCCTCGAAGTGGTCACTTTGAACCTGGGAGGAGTAACTGATGCCATCAGCACCAAAGTAATTTTCCAAAAGTCCACAAAGATGTTGATTCAGCTTAAAGTTCTTCTCGATAACAAAATAAATAAATGAGCTTAACAATAACTGTCCGAACTGCTCCAGATTATCTAATCTTATAGCAAGTTATTATTTGATGCTTCCTCTGATGCAGAATGTGATGAGGCCACACAAGCAAATTAGGGTTATTTATTTTTTAGGATATTTTATTTGAGATTTTGGATAATTTATTGTTCAGTTTACAGATGAGATGTATGCATCAAGTGATCAACACAGACCAGACCATAACAAATTTCTAAAATCTTCCAAACTCTTCCAACCCAAATTTTAAAACCTACCAACCCTACCATAACAAAATTGGGTTACTGCCAACCCAAGTTTCACCCCAATGACCTCCAGACATGAGTAAAGATGCCACGATGCACAGACAGAGGCTTGATGCTGTCTCAGCCCCCTGTGGAGTATGTCGGTGCCAATGCATGAAAAAAGCTACAAGAGAATATTCAATATCAAAGCAGACAAATCATGAACAGACACAATAAAAATGTTCACGTTTACCATTTTACCTCTTGAAGACAAAGTATGTCTGCATGATAGTCAACAATTTCTTGTAACAAATTTTGTCTGCGGTAAGGCCATGAGAGGGCCCAAGATGGGCAGTAGCTGTATAACTCACTGGAGGTATATGCATCAGCAAGAATGTTGTATGAGAGAACAGTAAAAGTTCCTGAAAATGTACGTCCATTCAAATCGAAACGGTCTATTGCATCATTCACAGGAATCAGGCGTCGAGGAGTAGGCGTGGGAGCCGGGATGACACGTGAGGTCAAAAGGGTGTTAACATGTCCCATAGCCATTCTGGTTTCTGCATCTACAGCAGTACATTCAAATTTCAGAACATGCCCAATATCGTCGGTAGTTGGTGTGTATGTTTTTGAGTGTCCAACTTCAAAGCAGGTTTCACCATCACTCCTTTCTGCAATAATTACAGGATATGAAGGCGCAGAACCATTATTCACACTTGGGCTTGGTCCTACAGTAGGCGTTGAGCTTGATAGTCCTGCATTGAGAACTCCAGATCCTGAGCTACCAAAGCGGCCAAACAACTCTTCCTCTTCAGTTCCAGTTTCGTTTACTGCACTAGTTGCTCGATCATGCAAAGCACGATGATGCTGCCATGCATCTGAAAAGCACTTAGGAGAGCAATGATAACTCTTAGCAACGGGTAATTTTGCCTTCAAACAACCAAGACACTGTAGAGTTGCCTGTTGAGATGGATGAACACTGCAAACAGCAACTTTTTTGTCACTCTGTATCCGATACCTGCCAATATTTGATTTAAGGTTTTTAACATATCTAGATAGCACAATTAAGACTATGCACTTGAAGTAAAAATGTCAAATATTATCATCATAAGCTCATGAACTAAGGAACAACAAACTGAACCTATTTATGTTCATATTTGGTGAAATTTTGAACTCTGCATTTAAGCTAAACATTTAAAATTATATATGTTGGAAGATAAGAAAATAAAGTAGTCTTCCTAAGAATAACAAACATTAATTAGAAGGCAAAAAAACTTTAATAAAGGGATTTATGTTATGTTGCATTACTTACAAAAAACTAAAGGATAAAAAAAATTTGAGAGAGGGAGAGAAACATACTGATGCATCTTATCATAATAATACACATACTGATTCTAATTAAGTTTTCTATTTGGCCTAATTAATGTCGTAAACAAGCACACGTTTTTGCGTTTTACAAGCTTATTTTTGTGTCTAACCATATTACACCCAAACATATCGTGCTTCAAATTATTAGAGCTTGCAAGTTTTGACTGTATTGTTTCTATGAATGAGATTGTAGACTGAATTAAATAAAAAGACTGCCCAGATGTTTCTATCCTTTTTGCCCAAATGCCACATTTCTAACATTTCTTCCAATAGATTGATCCAAGCCAATGAAAAAGGTCCTTGACAAATTTTTTGGATCTAAATTTATGTCATTTTTCCTAAATATAAAAATTTTGATTGGCTGTGTGCTGGTGAGGATGCATTGAGGAAAATGATATCAGCAGCTTGGTGCTATGATACTTCAGGGAAGCACGTTAATACAGAAAGACATCCCTCTTTTCAAAATTACATGAAACTTTACACAGAAAGAATAAGTCAAATGCCATTCACATAAAAGGATCTTTAAATTCAACATCAATCTCATAAATCTTATACTCTCAAGAAATTTTAGGAACAACCTTCACATGGTAGATGACTAAAAAAAATTTACAATGGCTGCCATCCAAACATTACCCTGCTGGTATTGATTGTGATCAGGAGTGTTGTTTTGACTTCTGGGGATAAGTCATGGTTGAGTTACACATGGAACCTTTGCACTCCAGCCTTCGAATAGGCTAGGACCTGTCCATGGTCAATAATGGTCAAAGATTTTATGATGTGAGAAGTTTTCTATGAATTTCCCTCAATGGAGGCTTCTTTAAGAGACAACCAAAAATTATAAACGCTGATCAGATGGCTTTACTGCTTATAATCTCTGTGATGCAAATCTGATACACAAAATTCATAATGTTGAATTTATTTCAGCCCCTTTCATCCTAAATTCATCAACGAGCATTGCCCAGTCTTTATGAGTTCTTCTTGATGGTCCATGAATAGCAGTGTGAGTTTAATGAAAATATAGATTAGAAATTCTGTTTCCATGTTTGATGCACATGCCATGCAACCTAAATTTCCCATAACAAGGTCAAACATGGAGAAAGTGTAAATGGGTAATAGAGTATGGACAAAATAACTCTTTGCAGTGTGGTTGCAAGAAGTAAAGATTTATCAGCAGCACATTGTAAGTGTTAAGGCAGTATTAGGTTGCACGATGGATCAGTATCACAATGAATACATTGAAAGAACGTAAAAGATCCAAACTTTAGCCAGACACACTTCACCTTTAGGGATTAATCAACCTCCAATTGTAACCATCTTAGTATTAACTTGAAATGAGGCATAAAACATCTGTCATAGCATTGCAAAGCGGACATACAGCAAATACCGATATTATCAAATAAAATTTGGTGGCATCCACATGCTTGATCCTTTCTTTACTCTCTTGTTCTTTTTAACTCAGCTCTTTCAATTGAATTTCATATCCAACATAATCCAAACAAGTACCAAAAATCGAAAAGAAACCTAAATTCAGACAAGAAGTTTAAGCAACTTACCACTTGTACTTCAAGAAGAACCCGTCAATGGGTGCGGATTCAGGCGCATCGTCATTGGTGATGGAGCCGTCCGGGCGCCGCAGCAGGACATAAGGCGTAAGCTCGCAACCAACAATTGGAATATCCGACGGGAGGTGGACCCGCAGCACGCTCAGCATGCTTCCAGGCCCGACAGTTCTTCCACGCCGCGCCCTAACCCTAGCCACAAATCAAACACTTCTGACCAAGAACTGCAACCGAAGCCAATAAAGATGTGGACGAGGCTAGGCGGATCGGCCATCACCGGACCTGGAGATCCGCCAGCGTCAATCCACAGATCTCAAAGCCAGAAATCATTCGCCTCGAATGCTCATTGAAGCGGGAGAGATTGCAAAAACCTAGAAACGGAAAAAAAGCTTCCTCCTCTCTCTCTCTCTCTCTCTCTCTCTCTCTCTCTCTCTCTCTAGTTATCTCATTGGCTTAGACGCATACATCAGGATCCGGGGATTCGCTTGTCTGGTTGAGTTGAAGCAATACATAAATGATGTATTGGAAAGAGGGTTTTACACCGTAGTAACTGTGTATAGTCGTCTCTCCTTTGTGTGTTTGTTTCGGTGCCAAGCTCTCGTCGTCTCTGCTGCGACGAGAAAATCTTGATGATGCATCTGGATGCCTGCGATGTGCGGGCCGCATTCCATCCAGAGTCGAGCAAACGTGCGAGTTTGGCACACGTGCGTGAGATCATGGACTGAATGATTTCCATCAGCTGCTTGTATCATCTCGATCGAATAAGTATCACGAACTTTTCTGGCCCGATCTGAGGCTACCAATGAATTGGTAATTAGAATATTTAGTTTCAACCGTCCATTTTGTCCTGAAATTCCTAGTCTAAGGGGGTACACGTGCTGAGTATTGGCTCGGTGGATCTGACATAGTGGCCCAATTTCTGGAAAGATTATCTGAGTTGAGATGCGGGTGATATTCGGGTGTGCATGGTGGGCATGCGTGTGGACGGGAAGCGCATGACGACCGTGCGAAGGTAGCACGTGCTGCCAAGGAGGTTGAGTGCTTGCTGTGAGGACGTAAGTGCGATAAGACGTACCTTTGGCTGATCAGCACCGTTGATCACGGAGCCTCATATCCGATGGGGTCTACAAGCACGTAATCAATCATCCATGCCTTCAAAAGTGTTTGTCTATGAGGATGAGATGATCTCAATGGGGAAATTATTATTAAAAAAAAAAAAAACATATTCGTTGTGCTCAAGAAAATGAAGCTCATTGCTGTCATTTAACATAATGTTGAAACGGTGGTGCCAGAGGTACCACCAATGTCATTTGCGTTAAATCTTTAGTATTTTGTGCGGAAAATTGAAAGTTATAAAATAAAAAAAAAGTACAAAATCCAAACTCAAGGAATGAATATGCAAAACCCTCCACCAAATAAATTCATTATGATACCGATATGATCATCTATTATAGATCATTTTTTAATAGTTTCCTATTTATTACATCTGGTTTACCTCAATCGAATACACCAAATAAATCTACTATGATACTTAGTACTTCGAAAATTGATGGCTTCTGCGATTTTATGTTTAGTTTTCATTTGTAGGTAAAGGCTTGAACATTTTTTTTAACTTACAAGTTTTTCGATTTTGCATCTCGCTTTAGACCAACGAATGTCAATACAAAGAAAGTAAAATGATGAAAATGTTATCAATTTCAAATAAAATTCGATACACTTTAAATCCTTCTCTTGAAATTTGCATAATTTATGTTTATGCCTCTAAAGTTTACCTTTATTATATATTAAACTACCTAGTTATTTGTTTTTTATGTCTTGTATTTTACGATGTACAGTGTGCTAGTGTATGTGAGATAGGATTAAGGTAGTCCATATAAAAACTTCTACTAGGGAAGTTATATATTGTAGTTTCAGTTCGAGATTCAGTAGAATAATTCTAGGGTTGAGACAAAGAAGTTATCATATAAATTCTAAGATTTTTTCTAGATTGACTGAGATGGTTATCAAAATGTGTTGATTTGGGGAGGTGTATGAGGCATTCCATGAGATGTATATGACACATTTTAGGTATATTTTTGTAACTTATTTTTATAGTTTGATTGTTATCTTTCTCTCATAGATTTTTTTTTTTTTTGGCTGAAGGGTTTTTTAGATAAATCTTGTGTCTCTAATTTATGGTTAATTATGTCTTTAATTTGTGTGTATAGTATTGTATTTATGATTGTAATCCTAGAATTGATATCCGAGCTTCCACAATAAGTTATAAGGCCTGTTTGGTTGGGCAGTGAAGTTTTACCGATTTAGAGAAGCGCTTTTGATAGCAGTGCTTTCGTGAGAAGTGCTTTAAGGAGAAAATTATTGAGTGTTTGGCCATATAATTTTATTAGTGATTTTAGTATTTTTTATGTGTTTGGCTGCAAGTATGTGAAAGTACTTATATTTGCAAAAATTACTAAAAAGTACATATTGAAACTAGTGTCAATAAAAATCTTTTAATCCCTTAAAATTATTTAATCATTTAGAGAGGCTAACATATTTTTAATTTGTGAAAGAGGTCTAAGATCCACTAGAACAAATAGAAATATTGTACATCATCACAATGATCCAAAGCTAAAATAAAGAAAAAGTTAAATCGTTAATAATTTTAATTATTATTTTTATTTATGTTCAGATTTTAAAAATTTTAAATTACCTTAAATTGTCATGATTTGAGTGGAGAAAGAAATAGATAATATCAAAGATCAAGACACAATAAACATATTTCTTTTTATAAATCTTTACAGTATAGATGGATTTTTAATTGAAAAAATGATAGATGGTTGAAATTCAACTTCGGGATGATAATTATTATTGTTGTTTAATATAATTCTTGCAGTGGACCTTTAGGTGGTGAAATGATGACTAGAAAACACATCCGTGATCAGGATACATGTCATTATTCTTTGCAGTCAACATTCTTTGTAAATTTCATATCAATTTCACAAATAGTAATTGTGTAATAATAATGAATGTTTAATAATAGATTAATTAAAGTAGATGAAAAATATTCATTATTATAATAGTACAATTTTTTAAAAAAATTATTTATAATTCTAAAAATTATTTAGTTTTTAAAATTTAAAACTCAATTTTTGATTAAAATTATATTTGAACCATAGATTTGATATGAGAGTATGTTTAAAATTTTTATATTTAATAAAGTTGATTAAATCCTTAAATTAATAACATAAATTTAAAATTCTTATACATCTATGTGTGTGATATTTTGGAATTAGGGGGATGGATGTGTGATATTTTGGAATACTAGTTTTGATTGTTTATCAAATTAGAGGGTTGATCACTTAGAATCATTTCCACAAAATACAAATGTGAAAACTGTTGATGTGGGGTTCACTGAAATGATTTGTTGAAATTCATATCATTTATTGTGTTTAACAAAACATATTTATTTAAAAATATAATAATTATTTTTATAAAATAATTAAATGGGCTACTAAATTTCAATCAATTTTATAATAAATATAAATAAAATTCTAACTTGAATAAAACATCACAATTTCAATCAATTAAAAAATCTAACTTGTTACAATGTAAACTTATTTCTAATTGAAATAATATCAAGCACCATATTATTAAATAAATAATCACAACCATTATGTATGAATAGGAGGGATTTCACAAAATTATTTGGGGACCTCACATGAACTAGTTCCATTGAAACCTAAACTTGGAACTGTAATCAAACTATTTTTAATATTTAACATAAGCAAAAGGAAAGACAAAAATACCTTTGATATTCTTTACTAAAATTTTTTTTTATGGGATTCTCTTGTTGGAAGATGCGATCCCCATACAATCTTTCTTGGGTGACATGCAGTTATGCAAATCGCATCGTCACAAGACGGCTCCGAAGTCAATCTTTCCTTGTTGAATGAGACTTGTAATAGGTAACTACATTTTTTCAATGTCAAATTTAATAAAAAAAACATATGACTAAATTAAAACAAAAGTTTTCTAAACGTCGACAATTCTAATTCAACATAAACATCCAAAAAAATACATCTAAACCATTAAAAGTCAAGAAAATAAAATTCTAAAAAGTTTGAAGTAAAATAATAAGATTTTACAAATCTTCAAATTGTTGATCAATTATTTCATTTCTAATATAATTTTTTAAAGCTTTCATCTCTGCAGAATTTTCATTGGCATTAGCCAAAAGAATGTCATTGTTTGAACTCCCACCTTCATTCTCTTCTTCAAGTAGTATATATTCATTGTTATCATATCTCATGAATTCTATGTCGATGTTATTTTTATTCCTTATAAAATTGTGTATATTCATAGCAGCAATTACAAGTTGAACTTGAGTATCAAATGAATAAGAGGGCATGAGACCTAAAAGAGCAAATCTATTTTTCCATACCCCAAATGTATACTCAATGACAGACCTTAAGCTACAATGATAATAGTTAAAAATCTCATTTCCATTTCTGGCATCCCTATTGCACTTGAAATCGGGTAAATGATACATTGAATTCTTATATGGTCCTAAAAATCCAATGGGCATAGGATAGCCAGCATCCACGAGATAATATTTTCCTGGTCATTCACATAGAAAAATCAATATAATATTTGTGAAATTAAAATGCAATTTGTTTCAAATTTATACAAAATTATGCTTAATAATCAAACTTGGAGGAGGAAAGGGAAAATTTAGTTGTCTACTTCGAAGAGCTTGTGAAAATATACAACTGTTGTGGCCAGTTTCTTCCCATCCAGCCCATGCAAATGTGAAACACATATTAAAGTCACATGCAACCATAATATTCTGCGTTGCAACACTCTTCCTTCCTATATATCGAGCTTGTTCACACAAGGGAATAGTACAAGGGACATGTGTACCATCAATGACTCCTATACAATCTTTAAAATATAAATAAAATCTATTACTATGCTAATTTTAGGATGCATTTCTCTAAAACTTGGATCCTTAGGCTTCAATACATCAATTGTCATTTTTAAACATGATTGAAGAACCCTGTGAAAATATCTACTAATGGTTTCATTAGAGTGTTGAAAATATTCTTGAACCATTTTATTTCCAATCCCATGTCCTACAACCCATAAAAACATACCAACCAATTTCCTCCACCCTCATAATTCTAGAATTCTTTAAGCCATACTTTTCAACAAATTTAGCACAAAATAAATGAAAGACTTATTTCTCCATTCTAAACATCTGATGGCAATGAATTTCATGGCCAAGCAATAACTCTCTGACAAAGTGATAACCAATATGCAGTGATGTTCTATATGGTTGTTTAAGATAATAGCTTAAATAATATTCACTAGCCAACATTACCCCAACAATTACCAATTCAACTTCATCATCACTTTGTGTATCATCATCACTGTTTGGTGACATACTTGTTAAAGTTTAAAAAAAAATTATTACAACAACAATAGGCTATTGATTGCATGAAATAGAAGCTAAAAATGTAACAAGCGGTCTAAAAGGTAGTTGATAAAAGCAATTAAATGCATAACTAACATTTGTCAAAACCTTAAAGGGGATAATTGCCTACCTTGAACTATATGTAAATCTACCAATGAACATATTGAACAAAAAATAAATGGTCTTTGAAATAAAACTAATCCATAATACTAGATAATCCACAAAGTAAAATCGTCATAAATAATATCTAAAACACATATAATTCATCACTAACTAACATATGTAAAAGATATAGAGGCAATCCCAACTCAAAATTCTTTCCAACTTGAACCATTTATCACCTAAAAGCAATCCAAACTCATCTAGATATTAATTAACAAGCATTTTTATCATTCTTTTTTGCCCTTCCATCTGAAACTCTAGGTCTCTCATTGCTATGAACATCTCTCTACTTGCTTGCTTTAACATTAAATCACTGGCTTCCCACCATAAATTGCTTCCAACTTTTATTCCAGGTAACCTATGAACAATGGACATTATGTTGTCTACACTTGTAAATTTGTGTATTTTCACCATTTTAGCTATCTCATCTAGTGACTTTGTTATCCATGCAGCAGTACTTGCTTTATTTTTTTCTCTTTTACTTTCATGTTGTTATCTCTTTCTCTTTTCTTGATTCTTATTATCAATACCCTCTCAAATTATATCAAAAGAAATTTCATCCATATTTATATTATTTAAGCTCTTCCATGGTCCACTTTTTTCAACCCTAATGTCATTATCTTCTTCAATGTCGATATTATTAACACCACCATCAATATGCTCATCACTCGCATTAGGTAAAAACCTAGAAAAAGGTGCCCAAGATTTTTCACCAATAGCAACAACATCCCTAAATAGAATATCCACCTCTTCTACAAACTGCAACCCCTTGTCTTTAAATTTAGATGCCTCTGGAATTTCTTACATTAAAAAAATTATAATAATATAAATATTATATTAATTATATAAATATTAAATTGCTAAACTTTTGACTCATTTAAAGTAAAAAGTAAATAAACCTGTAGCTTCTGATTCCACCACTCCTCACTAGCCTGCACAGTCTTCTTTTGCGCATCGCATCCTAACCCAGTTTCCTTCCTTACAAGCTTATTCTACACTTGCCATTCTTTTTTCAATGCATCCCATTTATTTTTCAACTACCTGTGATCATAATTTTTTCTTGTTGCACTATAGAATTTAGCTATTATATTTTTCCATCCAAACCAATTAAAATGAGTGCTAAGTCGATTCCCAACTTGCACTTCATCCACACAAATTCTTATGACAACTTCTAAAGTTGTGTCATTCCATGGAGCCTTATTTTTTTTTTCCGACTACCATCACCATGATGCTCAAGCATTGCTTTCGCTTCTTTGTTCGCCATTTTCCTATAAATTCATAACAAGATATGAATATAATAAGCACAAATATTAATATTGTGTGAGGTGAAATTCCTATTTCATAGGAGTAAAGTTGCGGAAAGTTTTTTAGCCAAATAAGATTTTAGTTAAATCCTCGTTTATGGCCGAAAACATGTGCATGTATCTACAATAATAGTGATAAATTAATCTTTATCAATATGACAAACGAGTACAATAAAGTGAGAGTTGTGTATGTAGCACCCACCTAAAAAATTATGAAAACCAAATAATCAAAAAGCATGAGATGAGCTTTGTATAATATATTTTTCAAGTAAGATGGATGGAATGAAAAAAAAGAAGAGAGATAATGATTCAAACAAATAAATGGGATGCATTCACATAAAAATACATCATTTTTAAATTTTAAATTCAACCAAATAAATGGATACATTATTTTTAAATTTTAACAGTTAAGACTCAAACAAATTAATACAAATATTTACATAAAAATGCATAATTATTATTTATTTACACAATTCTAGATAATACCATCTAAATTGGGTTGAAATTCATGTGGGTTATTAGGACTTGAATCCTATTTTGAAAATTTATTTAATGTCCATTGTTCGTGGACACATTTTTGGGGCATGGGGTGGGAACTTGTATCAACCCACCTAAACTCTACTATGCTATCTTTTCTGTTAGATAAAACACATGAAAGTTCTGTTTATATCCTTGGGTTTTATCAGCACTTGAAACAGAAGATATTTCCTACAACTAGCTTCTATGATGGATAATAAGCTTCAAAAAAAATTATTAAAAAAATAAATGAACCTATCTAATGGATAGGGCTAGAAAGATCATTTGTTTCTTTGAAGAACAAATAAATAATGACAGACATGAAATATAGAATAAACTTATGTTAGTAATTTTTTATTGAGAAATAATAAATCATATGTATATAATGATTCATCAGGATTGCCGAGTGAAATGCATGAGATGTAGTCTTACTACTTTAAAAAGCACAAATGGGCTTTTCAAGATAGATGGAGAGAGAGAGAGAGAGAGAGAGAGAGAGAGAGAGAGAGAGAGAGAGAGAGAGAGAGAGAGAGAGAGAGAGA
>JAYJMB010045028.1:0-31018 GCA_036873735.1 Pouteria campechiana
GAAAAGAAAAAAAAAAGGAAAGGGGGTTAAGTGGCATCGGGTGCCGGAGGCGTTGCTCGCTGCCTCCTTTGCACCAATATATATATATATATATTAACTTACATTGGTGCCGACGGCTCTGTTCGCTTCCTGCTTTGGCTTCCCCTCTCTTCTAGCACCTTGTGATGATTTTTGGCTTTGAAACTTTATGTGCTTTGCTTCTCTTCTTCAAGACTTTGATGCATCACTTTGATTTAATCCACAATTCTATCACTTGCATCATGTGATCCTTACTTCAATGTTTTCAACCTATTATAGATATAGAAGAGCAATTTATTCAATGCAAATAAGAAAAATTCGAAGTATAACTTAAGCAAACTATCGTAATGCTAACCTATCTACTAAAGCAACAAATCAACTTTTCCTAATAACTAAAATTAATTGAAAGAAAAATAAAAGCTCAAAAGTTTAGGTTGCCTTCCAAGAAGCGCTATATTTAATGTCTAAGCAAGACGATGTTCCTTTTTACTAATTTCCAAGAAGAGTTTTTGCATGCTCAGGCTGACTAGGCAATTGTCCAAGTTTGTGTCCTTGCACTGCTTCAGCAACTTGACCTAGCTATATTTCCATCTTTTTCACAGAAGCCTCTATGTTGTTCAGTCTTGAATCCACGTGCTAAAACCTTATATCATTAGTTTGAAATTGATTTTGCAATGCTTGCATGAAATTTTGCAAGGTTTCTTCTAGACTAGGCTTAGGCTTTGTTATCTGGAAAGAAGATCCAGCTTGATTTAGGTTACGCTCATTGCTCCAAGCAAAATTAGGATGATTTCTCCACCCCAAATTGTAGGAATTCAAGTACGGATCATTCCTTGGTCACTGATGGTTATAGAAATTTAGTGCATTGGCCTGCTCAGCATCTCCTGTAAAATGTTCTTGGGAACAAACCTCTATTAGGGTAGGCTGTGGTTGCTTCATACTTGCCACCACTGAACACAATGACTTCATTTGTCTAGCCATCTCCAACATTTGCGTAGATAAGTCTATATTAGAACTTATTTCATAAATGCCTCTAGACTTACCTCTCACTTTTCTATTGGGAGTTGGCTCCTAACATCTCATACAACTCAGATGTCTCCTTTGGAGTCTTCTCTCCCATGGCTCCCCCTACAGCATTATCAACCATGGCTTGACATTGTTGTGTCAGTCCATCATAGAAAAATTGATTAACTAGTTCTAATGGATATCTATGATGAGGGCATTAAATCGATATGGCTTTGAACCTTTCCTATGCATCATGTAAAGCTTCTCCATCTAGCTGAGAGAATGTAAAAATCTTGCCTCTTAGTTCAGCAGTCTTGGCATGGCAATAAAACTTGCCTATGAATTTATTGTAAAATGCTTCCCATGTAGTCAAAGAGCTAGGTGTCAAAGTCATAAAATAGGTTTTAGCTGCATCTTTCAGGGCATAGGGAAAACATATCATGCGTACTTGGTCTTCAATCAATCAATGCAATGGAAAAGTCTAGATTGTCGCATAAAAATAACACATGAAAGTAAGTGGGTCTTCTGAATCTATACTATGAAATGATGGAAGCATGTTAAAGTGAATATACTTGATTTCATAATTGCTAGCTTCATCATTCAATACAATGCATGAGGGTGAGATGCCAATGGTAGGAAATGCAAACTCTTTCATAAGTTATTGAGCTATCTGAGCTAGTTGAGCCACACTATTATCTGCGTTGTCTGCCATTATAATTTCTTCTTGAGTTTTTTCTTGAAGTTCCTCTTCCTCAAGAATGCTCTTAGGCTCAATTTCTACCTTTTCTCTTTGATCACCTAAAGGAATCTGAGTTCGATTCAGTGATTTCCTTTCATTCATTCAAACTCTACAAAACCAAAAGAAAAAGAAAAATTCAAAAAATTTATACACACAAAGATATGTACAAAAAAAAAGAAAAGAAAAATTGTAACTAAACCTAATTAAATCAATTTGGAACCATTCATCGGCAATGGCACCAAAAACTTGATGGTTCAAATTACAATACCTCGCAAGTGCATGATTGTATGGCAAGGGTTGATCCCACAGAGAATGGCAAACCGATTTAATTAAATTGAGTTACTAACTAAAACTAACTTTGCAAAGATAGATTGTTGGTTTGAACTAATAAGAATAATAATAAACTAAAGAGATAATTAGAAATCTAGAGCTATAAAATAATATAGTATAAATCTCAAGTGGCAAAGGTCTAGGGTTCAGAATTCACCACTTAATGACTCCTCTTACTATTTGTATATTGGATTCAATGCTCGCTTAGTTCGTTCTTTCTATGATATGATTATTATCGTTTGGTGTGTGGGTTTAAATTAAGCACTTTCACTCCTTCCAATTACCTATGGCTATAGCATAATTGGGTGAAAATCCATTATGATCAAGAACTATGAACCTATTAGAATGGTTGTGCATTAGGTGTGCGCCTTAACCATGCATAGACAATCAATTAGATTTATTAAACTGGTGATCAATCAATCACACAAATCAAAAGATTGAAATAAAACCCATGACAAAAAACATAGACTTGTATTAAATAATCAATAATCCAAATAATAAGGTTCATCTAAAAGGGCTACATCTTCACCCTAGAAAGAAGGAATTAGTTTACGAAGAAAATAAAAGATACTCCCTTCATGAATAACATCATACTGAAATTAGCCTTCTTGAATCCCTTTGCTCTTCTCGAATCTCCTTCTTTTCTCTCCCTCTAAAAATCCTCTGAGTCTCCTCTGAGAGAAACTGTAGAATCCCCTCACAATGACTCCCAAAAACTACTTACAATAGGCCCCCAAAATGTAACTTTTTTGCATTTTAAAATAATATTAAAAAAATTAACATTCTATGGTTTGATCAGCCGCTGGCGCCAACGGCGCCAACACACTAGTATTCCATCCCTTGTCACTGCAGCTCCGCTCCTTTGCTGCTTTGTTTGCCTTCTGTCACTACATTGTTGCTCCATAGTTGCTTGCTTTCTCTCCTTGTACCCACTCTTCCAATAACCTAAACACACAATGAAAACATGTGAAATTGAAAACAAACTACTTAAAGATTGTATGGAATTAAGCTTGAAAATACAAAATATAAGTAACTGAAATTCACTCATCAATAATAGAGAAAAATTTTCCAATTTTAATTCATCTCCATTTATATTAATACTAAAGACAACTACAATATATTCCAACACATCATTACCTCAAAAATTAGCACCTTGAGTGTTACAAACCACCCTTCTTACAAAAGGTTTTGTCCTTGAAACTTTAAGCATCATTCTCAAACTATTAATTTACTCATGCAAACTATTACACATCTTGCAGATCCGTATCCTCAAGATACACTGCACAAGTTGTGGCTCTCTGTTCATATAACCTGATCATTCAAGAGTTGTTTACTTTTACTAATAGTAACATGTATAGAATGCCCTATCTAAGGTGCTCAAAGTGCTAATACAATCAAGCCAACATTGGCATTATCACTAAACATCACTTTATTTCTTATAAGACTTCCAATTTTTGATTAGTTTGACCAAATTGCAAATTGATCATTTCAAAAACATGTTAATTGTCACCAAGTTTTGATAATATTTCATGAATTGAAAAAATGTTTGATCATTCAATCGATTTCATGGGGATTTAATAGAATAGTGAGAGCTCAACATGTAGTTCCTCTTCTCTTATTCTATGATAGTATTTTTAAACAATCTTCTCAAATCTTGGAATGTAGCATAGTGTAATCACAAAACACAATCACAAATTGATCTCGATAGAGTGTAAACATCTTATTTATCAAGTTTATAAGCATATCAAACAAAATGGCATCACTAAAACTTCTCATAATGTCCATCTATAAAATCTTCTCTAACTTAGTCAAATGTTTACTAACTTCCTCTATCATAAGGGCTTTTCATTGCAGCAATTTAATGCTACACAACCCTTCAATATTACACATATAAGTAACATATTCAATTTATAACTCTAGGATACATACACATGATGCACATACTATGATAACACAACTCGTATGTAGTTTCACATCCTTACACTTGAGTTGCACTTGTCCAGGCCCATTATTCATGTTCATGCGATTTATTCCAGGCTCATACACAGCCTCCCATCCCTACACCAGGATGTACCTGCCCATGCCCATAAGAAATTTTCATAATCAGTCTTACTATCAAGGCATATCATTCTCATATCATGACATGACAGACCTTACTGAATCTCGCCTTATAATCAAGGCATCCATAGTCACATATCATCATTATTTTTTAGTCATAAGTCTGATAGATTTCATTATCTACACACACATATATATCTATACACATTTTCTGTTTCATGGAATTTACCCAATGTAATTACCATCATGTCTCCTTTTTCAATGTACAATTAGATTACCCTGGTAACCTTGGCTACTAATGTTGTAAATCCATGATAGCAACATTGTGCTTCCTAGGTGCCCTATCTTCATTATAGCATAGGAATATTAGGTACATTATTTATATTTATTGAGGGAATCAAAGATAATAATTACAAAGCCTTATTATTTTATACATTATAATTTCGTATCTTATACATTTCATATAGATCAATCTTACATATTATAATTTCTCATACTCTCTTTCTTGTGTTATATCGATTTCACAAGGATCCCCCTTTATTCATTTAATTAGGACAACCTGACCATCTCAAACAATCATGCCATCAAGTCAGAGTGTCTAGCTGATATATAAACTATGCCACCACCACAACATAAAGGCACCCCATGGGTGTCAATCGTATATGACACTATGCCACCCCCACAGCATGGTGATCCCCCATGGATATCTATCGTAGCTATGATCCACACACATCCCACAATTGGCTTATCATATCACAACCAAAGTGCTTCCACACACATCCCGCGAGTGTCTTATCAGATCTAGGGTTTTACTACATCAAAGCCATCCAGGCATAATCATATCATTTCAGTGGATTTGCGGGGATATATTGACACTATCATAGTCTTTCCATATCATGTTTGTGCCTTTTAGGCACTTTCAGGTCATCTCAAGTTTGGGCCATCAAATGCGCCCAGATCATACCATGGTTAGGCTCTTTGGGCATATCATTTTTAGGGCATGTTATTTGCATATTTCATTAATATTATGTTGTTCTTATAACCAGCCTTATCATTAAGGCTTTATCATTTCTAACCCTCCATGATGAGCATTGGTCCCTCCGTGTGTCCCTAGCTATGAAGCCTGCTAGGTCCACAACATTCTCTCACTGCCATCTGTGGCATCCTGCTCTTATTGCTCCACAGGGATTACAAGTTAACCGAATTAGAAACCATGCCATCATACACCTATGCCACCTATGTAATTGTTTATCATCAAAGCACTCTCATATTCATTCCACATAAACCATGCGCCAATCATAATTAATTCAATACATATGCAGTTCTAGGATAAGTTACAACTCATGACGATGCAATATAGTCCACATATTCAAGAGATACATGTTCTTATTTAGTCTCACACACCAATATACTAGGCACACATGCCCGAAAGCAGCATTCCCTTTTCATGCATACATCATGCTAGCATTATCATATCAATTCACAAATATCATGAGCAATTCCATTGCATTTTAAGTTTCATGACAATGCAATATATAACCTTGCCCCCCATGCATATATCCTCACTACTAGAATATTATTCACCAAGATCAAACATATTCTTCCTATATAACAATAGCAAGTCATCCTTAATAAGACACATTCATCACCAACATATTTATGATCAAGACTCACTAAGATTAACAACACATTTTCTCACCTCTCGAGCCTTCAAAATATGACTAAAATTTCTTTTACATTATCTTTAGAATTCCTTGAACTACTATTCTTCCATGTTTCCCATGGGTCAATAGACCTATATTAAGCATGTCATTTCCTATCTCCTTCTAGTATTTATAGCCATCATAGGTCTAGGACTTATCACATAACATACCACCCCAGTATTAGAGAAACATAGCTCTTACACCATTCTGTCATGCCCCACCAAGGGGTTTATGCATTTTATCATTACCCTATCATTTCCCCATTTTTAAGGGGAACATTTCGCAAAAAATCTAGTATAATTTTCCAAAAATATAAAGATCTATACCTGTGCATGCATTCATCATAAAAATTAAAATTTCATTAACTATAAATAATTAACATAAATCACCAAACTCGCCATCTTACCCACAGCTACCCAAGACCGTAGTCGCCGTGGCACCCACACCACGGTGCTCATTTAGTCGCCGTGGCACCCACATCACTGTCTCATTTTGTGTGGTTTTTCAATATGTTTTACTTCCTATTTTTCTCATTCATTTTTGCCATTAATATATCATTAAAATACATAATAATTACCTTTATTTTAATCAAGATCATTTCCAAATATATGAACTCTTAATTACTCCCATTATATAACAGCTTTATTCATAGTTTCATAATTCATTCTTCTAAATAATGGAGCAAAATTTTTCGCACTTCAATTCATCTCCATTTATATTAATATTAAAGACAACTACAATATATTCCAACACATCATTACCCCAAAAGTCAACAACCTAGGTGTTACGTCTTTGCTAAGGCAGTGGATGACAAAGGTCACTGCTATCCAGAAAGCAAAAGACCCGGACAAGATGAAAGTTGAAGAGATTATGGGTTCGCTTATGACCCATGAAGTTCTAATGAAGCAAAAAGCTCCAAAAGAACCAAAAGGAAAGAAATCAATAGAAATGAGAGTTGAATCAAAAGATGATTCACAAAGCGAAGCTTCAATGAGTAGAGCAGAAAATGATGATGACAAAGTGATGCTAAGCAGAAGATTAAGAACCATGTTTAAAAGAAAGACTGGAAGTAACTCTAAAAATTTTAGAAATAAAGATAAGAGAAAAGATGTTCCAACCTTCTACAATTATGGCAAGCCTAGCCACATGAGTTATAACTACCAAGAGCCTAACAAGAGGCGAGGGGTGCAATAGAACAAAAGCATAATTCATATCCTATAAAGACAAAATGAAACAACAGCAACAAAAGCTTTAACAAAAATAAGAAAGCCCTTGTAGCATGGGAAATGATTGAAAATATGCTCTATGATAGTGCAATTGATAGTGAGGATGAACACGAAGCAAAAATTTAGCAGATTGTCACCTATAAAAGGATATCAAGGAGAATACCACATCGGAATCAACTTCATGTCCATCTATGAAGATAAAGTAACTTCTGAACTTGAATCTCAAAGTTTCTTTGATGAATTAGAAAGTTTATATGTAGATTTCAAGGCTTTAAAAGCCAAATACATGGAGACAAAGAAGGAGCTATTGATAGTAACCAATGAATGCTCCAAGTTAAAAGATAAAAACCACAAGCTTAAGACTAATCAATGTGCCATTCAAGAACTTGAGCAGGTTAATACAAAAAATAATTCCCTAAGACAGACCTTAACCTCTACCTTGTTTAAAATGAAACCAAAGAATAAAAGTAATCAGCAAAATAAGAAAAAAGAACTATAATTCTGGAAGAAAATAAAGGACCAAACAAACCATGGTTTAGATTCCTAAGATAGTTGAAGATGTAGTAAATGCAATTCAATCTCCTAAAATTAGAGTAGTGGCACCTAAGGAATAATGGGTACCAAAATTTGTTGCCACCAACCCACTTGGACCCATTCCCAAATGGGTACCAAAGATTAAAGTCTAACCTTGTCATTATAGGTGTATCTAAGAACCACAAAAAGCAGCATGTGGTACATTAATAGTGGTTGCTCAATACACATGATGGGGGAGAAGAAGCTATTCACTTAATTGAAAGAAAAAAGTGATGGAAAAGTAACCTTAGGAGATAATGAAAAAGGTAGACTAGTTGGGATTGGTAAGGTCAGCCAATAAGAATGAAAAATATCATATTTTATTCCCTTAATACTTAATCTTTTACACTTATTTGACTCCTATATGCACTCATTATTCTTATATTTTGATTTAGGAGACAATTGGAGTAGTTAAGTGGAAAAAGAAGTTAATTGAAGGATTTTGGACAATTTTAGCATCACTTTGTATTTTAGGCATAACTCTCTCATATGACTTCTAATTAAGATAATTAAATATGTTCTGGAAACACAAGAAAAATTTCTACAATTTTCATGTTGAGTATTTTGATAGATAAAGACTACATCAAGGAAAACTAAGTAGAGAGAGTATCAAAATATATCAAAAAGGAGCTGAAGATTACACATGGTATCATTTGTGCACTAATTTTTCCATATTTAGAGGATGATTTGAAAAATCTTGCGATTCTGAGTTGAAATAAGGAACTTAGGGTCAAAACAATGGACATATATCTGGTGGATAGTAAACTAGCACAGTCGGTGCTAATTCCCCTTCATACCACCCCATCGGGCAGCAGAATGGGCACTCCAACGCCCAGAACCGATGCACCATCACCCGAATCACATAGAGTAGCAACATTGGGCAACCATGTGGGTGCTCCAGTGCCCAAACCAGCACTCTGGTGCTCGACTCCGTTTCCCACTTTTTGAAACTTGCAAAAATTATTATTTTGCATATTTTAGACTCTGTATAAATAGCAATTTCCTAGGATTTTTTGGGATTCTTTCTTCCTAGGGTTTGGAGAGGACTTCTTAGTGGCTTTCGATAGAGAATTTTTCCCCTTCACTCTTTTATTTTATTTTCTTTATGATTTCATGGCCCTAAGTGGCTAAACTTTTGTTCTTAGTTTGAAGAGACAGAAGCCTCAAAATCAATATACTATGAGATCTAATTTGTTTTAATTGTTCAATTTATACTTTGAATATTGAATGTTCTTCTTTGATTCATGATTATGATTGTCATGTTTAATTATTAGGAGATCTACTAGTTTATTATTCATTTCAATCTAATGCTAGATTAGATATCAAATCTATAATCGTTTGATCCCTCTAATCTGCGAAGCAACTAGGGTTTGATAATTTGTTGTGTTGCAGTTATTAAATCTTAAGAAGAATATTTGACTAAATTAAATGCAACCGCTGGTGCTTGTGTTATTTAGCTTCACCAATCTCTACAATTTTTCATACTGCCATTAGATTAAACCTTTAGCACTGGCCTTAGTTTATTTAGTGGTTAGGGTTAATTAGAACGTTGGTTTCTAATTAACTATGTTGAAGGAGAGATAGGAAAAATAATTCTAATGGTGAATATTTAAAATATGAATTGATTTATAATTGCATCAATGATCAGTTATGAGATTTTGATTGTAGATATTAACTTGAACCAAGGTTTTCTTCTCTAATAAATTTCTTTTATAACACTTTCTTCATTCCATTCAAAACCCCCCTTTCTTATTCACATTGCATAAAAATAAGCTAAATACTCCTTCTGGGATCGACCCTTACTCAAACTACTATAGAAAATTACATTGGAGCAAGGTTCTAAATTTGGTTGCCTATGATAGCACACCAAAAATTTGGCACCATTGCCGAGGAGGCATTCTAGTTGATTTTTATGCTTTTCTGAGTTTTCCTATTTATTTTTGTTTTTATTTTTTAAAGGTTGATTAGATTTTTCTTGATTATTTATGACAACAACTCGATCTTCTAATCAAGGTAATTTGCAGTATGAACTAAAATTGAAAGAACATTCATAGGTTAAGGAGTGAAGCTCAGAGGAATTCAGAAAAGGAGGAAGTCATGGTTGGAAATCAAACTTTGAAAGAGCTTGTCACTTCTAATTTGGATCAATAACCCTTATGCATAAAATTTTCTACTTTACATGCTGCTGTTAATTTTGAACTAAAATCTAGACTAATAAATCTCTTGCCCACTTTTCATGGTCTTGTAGGTGAAGATCCTCACAAGCATCTAAAGGAATCTCATGTGGTGTGCACAAGTATGAAACCAACAGGGGTGACTGAAGAGCAAATAAAATTGAGAGCCTTTCCATTCTGTTTGAAGTATTTGGCTAAGGATTGGCTTTAATATTTACCATTTGGGAGCATCACAACATGGAATGAGATGGAGAGGTTGTTTTTGGAAAAATATTTTCCAGCTTCAAGGGCGGCTAACATTCGAAAGGAAATTTGTGGTGTAAAATAGTATAGTGGAGAATCCCTATATGAATATTGAGAGCTTATCAAGAAATTATGTGCATGTTGACCCCATTATCAAATCACTGAACAACTACTCATCCGGTATTTCTATGAGGATCTTCTACCCACTGAAAGGAGCATGATTGATGCTGTTAGTGGAGAAGCTTTAGTGGATAAAACTCCTGAAGCTACAAGGAATTTGATTACAAACATGGCAGCCAACTCACAATAATTTGGCAATAGGCTTGACTTTGTATCCAAGCCTGTTAATGATGTAAGCGTTTCCTCCCTTGAACAATAGATTCCAAGTCTAACTTGTCTTATTCATTAATTGGCTATAGGAATATGTAAATAGTGAAAGCTTGTTGAATTTGTTTAGTGGTAGGGCATCCAATTGATATGTGCCCAACTCTTCAAGAAGAACCTATTGAGTAAGCGAATGCAATAGGTGATTTTTCTGGACAGCCATAGAGAAAGTATGATCCTTATTCTAATTCATACAACTCAAGATGGACGGATCACCCCAATTTCAGCTATGCGAACTCACAAGTAAATCAGCCTCTTACTCAAAATCATCCATATTTTTAGTAGTATTAGCAGCCATACCAACCTAGACGACCACAAGGACAAACTTCTAATTATGGTATGTCTTCAGAAGATATTATTAAGTCTCTTGCCACTAACACTTTGCAATTTCAACAAGAGACAAAGGCTAGCATTCAGAGGTTGGAGAATCAGATGAGTCAGATGGCAATAACAATTAATCAGTTAGAGACACAAAATTCAAGGAAATTACCCTCTCAAACAATGGTGAACCTAAGAGAAAATGTGAGTGCAATCATTTTAAGGAGTGGTCAAGTGGTTGAAATTCAAGCAAAATCAACTCTTACACCAATGGATCAAACAAAAGGGAAAAGTATTATTATAGACAAAGACATTCCTAAGGACAATGAAGTAACTCAATGTAAGTTTCTAACTCTATTTGAATATAAACCAATACCACCTTTTCCTAAGGCTTTAGTAGAATCTCAAAAAATTGAGCGATATCAAGATCTATTTGAGACTTTTCATAAGTGTGAGGTAAGTATTCCACTTTTTGATGCAATTAAACAAGTACCTCATTATGCTAAATTCCTGAAAGAATTGTGTACAATAAAGAGAAAATAGAAACTTTAAAGATATAAGAAGGTAAGAGTAGGGGAGAATGTTTCTGCAATCATTCAAAGAAAACTCCCTACAAATTGCAAAGATCCAGGTATGTTTACTATCCCTTGCATGATAGATAACACTAAACTTGAAAAGGCCATGTTAGATTTAGGAGCTTCCATTAATGTTATGTCATATTCTTTATATGTTTCTTTGAAACTTGGACCTTTGAATAAGACTGGTGTTGTGATTCAATTGGCTGATAGATCCAATGCATATCCCAAAGGTGTAGTTGAGGATGTTCTTATGCATGTCAATGATTTAATTTTCCCTGCTAATTTTTCTGTGCTAGATATGGAGAATGGTAATCAAATTACTGCTATTATATTAGGAAGACCCTTCCTAAAGACATCCAACACTAAGATAGATGTTCATAGTGGCACACTTACCATGGAATTTGATGGTGAAATTGTTAAATTTAACATTTACGATGCCATGAAATATCCTAATGATGATGATTTTGTTTACTCTATTGATGTGATTGGTTCTTATGTATAGGAAGTTTTTGAACTTGATAGAAAAGATGAATTGGAAATTGCCATTCGTAAACATCTTGAGAAGGAGAATGAGGTGTTACCTTTGTGTACTAATTTGTAGGAAACTGTTGGAGCATTGGATGACTTTTTGAAATTATCAGAATTAGGTAATGATCCTTACATTGAGTTATTAGTTACTAACAAGATCCTTTAACCATCTATTTTGCAATCATCTACTCTAGATTTAAAGCCTCTTCCCAGTCACCTCAAGTATGTGTTCCTTGAAGATGGAGAAACCTTTCCTATAATCATCTCCAATAAACTTAGTGCATTATAAGAAGAAAGGCTTATGCAGGTTCTTAAGAAGTATAAGAGGACTATCGATTGGATAGTGAAAAATATTAAAGGAATCAACCCATCTACATGTACAATTTGTTATTTCTAGTTTGCAATTGTTCCAAACTGAAGAAAGTGCAATAAGTCAAGCTAATGACTACAAATAAAAGCACTGCTTAAGAGAAACCCAAGAAGAATTTGTGTTTCTTTTTCTTATTTCCTTCTTATTTTTGTATTTATATTATGATTATTTTTGCATTATCTTTACATTTGACCTTACATTGGGGACAATGTAAGTTTTATGTGTGGGGGAGAGGATTTAGGTTTAGGTTGTGTTTTTATGTTTTTATTTTTGTGTTTGCTTTTATTTTTGAAAAAAAAATGAGAGAGAGTTAGTTTTACCCTTTGTTTTGGTGGTTTCTGATTATTTGAGGTTGAGGATGTCATGAGCAAAATTCAACTGAGCTTGAAAAATTCAGAACATGATTAAATAAGTAATCTTTCAATTTGCAATTTCTTGGTTCAATTATTTTCCTTGAGAATAGTGATAACTAAATTTCATAGACAAAATTTGGTGAGATTTTGAGCCTGTAGACTAACATATCTACATCAGTCTCATTCTTTTTCTTCATGAGAAATATTCTTCCATGGATTTGTTTCTCTAGAACTTGCCTTGATTCTTTTTGAGATCACATTGATATATGTATGTATAAACATGATTAAGGCCTTCTTTGTTATGAACTACATGAGCCAAATAGCCTATCATGTGATTAATTTTTCCTCTTGTTGAGCCCCTTTGAGCTTTCTAGATTTTTATTGTGAACCTATGTTACAAGTTTGAAATGGAGACAAATAATATCTTTACCCAAGCCATAAATTTACTGTAGCATGGGTCATCATTGTGCTATATATGGATGTACAAGAAATAAAGTGTGGGGGTGTCAAAATTTATGGAATGGCTATGATTGGTGAAATAGAACATATTGTTGTTCTTAAAAAAATGTCAAAGTGAAAGATATATATATATATATATCAAAATTTCAAGGGAAGGGGTATGTTTATACATCATGTATTCAAAGGTGAAAGATGCTGAAGAAAATAAGTGATTTTGCATGTCTGATACATTTGAGCTTGAGTTGATTTATTTGTGCTTCACTAGTTTCAATGGCTTTTGAGCTACATCTCCAAATATTTCTCACCTTTACCCTAAACCCCATTACAACCCATGAAATGTCCTTATGATTCATGATATGTATGTAATCCTAGTGATGGAGACTAAAAAGATATGCAAGCTTATGGTAGATCATTTTCATTGGAATGAATTTGAGCAGAACATATATCCTTCAAACACATGAGAGTAGAGTATTTATTTCCGTGAGAGTTCTACTTATTTAGTTTAATCCATCTTCAAGAGAGAATAATTATTGAATGATTATAGGTTGTGTAAGAATGATTTTTTCATGATATATAATGAATTTTGAAAAGTTTTAGTTATTCTTTGTTTATAATAATTGCAATCTTGATGTTCTTTAGGGAGAAAGCGAATTTGAGTTTTGCCCGCCGACGAGCAAGTGTTAAGTGTGGGGGAATTTGATAAGAATAAAAAATATCATATTTAATTCCCTTAATACTTAATTTTGTACACTTATTCGACTCTTATATGCACTTTTTATTCTTATATTTTGATTTAAGAGACAATTGGAGTGGTTAAGTGCAAAAAAAAATCAATTGAAGGATTTTGGACAATTTTAGTATCACTCCATATTTTGGGCATAACTCTCTCATCTAACTTCTAATTAAGAGAATTAAATATGTTATAATAATACAGGCAAAAGTTCTACAACTTTCATGTTGAGTATTTTGAGAGAAAAGGACTGAATCATGGACAACTAAGCAGAGAAAGTATCAAAATATATCAAAAAAGGGCTGAAGATTACATATGGTATCACTTGTGTACCATTTCTCCATATTTAGAGGATGATTTGGAAAATTTCATCAAATAAAATTGTAGATATTGAAGTTATCGAACCAATACAAGAAAAATCATATGATTCTAATTTGAAATAATGAACTTATGGTTTAAATAGTGGATGCATATCTAGCGGACAAAAACCAGCACAGTCGATGCCAATTTTCCTTCACACCACCCCATCGGGCAGCAGAATGGTTGCTCCAATGCCCAAAATTAGTGCTCCAGTGCTCAAATCATATAGAGTAGCAACATCAGGCAACAATTTGGGCACTCCAGCTCCCAAACTTGTGCTCTAGTGCTTGATTACATTTCCCACTTTTTGAAACTTGCGGAAACTATTGTTTTTTGTATTTTTGACTTTGTATAAATAGCAGTTTCCTAGGATTTTTTGGGATTCTTTATTGCTAGGTTTTGGAGAGGACTTCTTGGCAGCTTTTGATAGAGAATTTTCTCTCATCTCTTTTTTATTTTATTTTCTTTGTGATTTCATGGCCCTGTGTGGCTAAACTTTTATTCTTGGTTTAAGGAGACAGAAGCCTCAGAATCAATATACAAATCTAATATGTTTTAATTGTTTAATTTATACTTTGAGTATTGAATGTTCTCTTTTGATTCATGATTATGATTACAATGTTCTATTGTTAGGAGATCTACTAGTTTATTATTCATTACAATCTAATGCTAGATAAGATATCAAATCCATAATCATTTGATCCCTCTAATCTGTGAAGCAACTAAGGTTTGATAATTTGCTATTGTTGTAGTTATTAAATCATTGGAAGAATATTTGACTAAATTAAATGCAACCATTGGTGCTTATGTTGTTTAGCTTTACCAATCTCTTCAAATCTTAATGTTGCCATTAGATTAAACCTTTAGCACTTGTCTTGGGTTATTTAGTGGTTAGCATTAATTAGAACACTGGTTTCCAATTAACTATGTTGAAGGAGAGATAGGAAAAATAATTCCAATGGTGAATATTTAAAATATGAATTGATTTATAATTGCATCAATGATCAGTTATGAAATTCTGATGGTGGATGTTGACTTGAACCAAGGTTTTCTTCTTTGATAAATTTCTTTTATAACACTTTCTTCATTTCATTCAAAACCCCTCATTTCTTATTCACATTGCATTAAAATAAGCTAAATACTCATTGTAGGATTGACCCTTACTCAAACTACTATAGAAAATTAAATTGGAGTAAGGTTCTAAATTTGGTTCCCTACGACAACACACCATTGGCCAACCGCATTCTACTATTATTTCAAATGTACTTTTAGTTGAGGGATTAAAGCAAAACCTTCTAAGTGTTAGTCAATTTTGTGATAGTAGTTACAAGGTTGTATTTGAATCTCACATTTGTTTAGTCCTAGACCAGAATGACTCAATTGTAATTCTAGCCAAAAGGCATAGAAATGTGTATATAGTATACTTATTTGATATCTAAGCTAAGTGTCTTGTTAGTCACGATAAGTCCCTACTATGGCATAGAAGATTGGGACATTCTGACAAAGATATGATAGAAAGACTATACTGAAGGGATCTTGTAGTTGTCTTACCCAAACTAAAATTTGGTAAAGGATAGTTATGTGATACTTGCATGCAAGGAAAACATGCTAAATAGTCTTTCAAACCAAATAAAAAAATATACACAACTAAGTCACTTCAATTGCTACACATGGACTTAGTGGAACCAATGTGAACTAGAAGTCTTGGAGGGAAACATTATGCATTTGTCATTGTTGATGACTATAGTAGATCTACCTGGGTGATGTTTCTTGCATCCAAAGATGAGGCTTCTTTGAAGTCTTTTCCAAGCAAGTGCAGAATGAATAAAGTTCTCATATTGTTGCCATTAGAGTGATCATGGTAGAGGTTTGAAAACCATAAGTTCACAACCTACTGTGAAAATAATGGTATCTTTCAAACTTTCTCTGCACCAAGAATGCCCAACAGAATAGAGTAGCAGAGAGGAAATATAGAACCTTACAAGAAATGGTGTGGACCATGTTAAGTGAATATAATCTACCATAATAATTTTGGGCTGAAGCTATGAATACCGCCTGTTTCATTATCACTAGAATTCATACTAGGCCAATACTCAACAAAACTCCATTTGAGTTATATTATGACAAGAAACCTTACATATCACTTTCCATACTTTTGGTTGTAAATGTTTCATTCTTAACAATGGAAAGGTTAACCTTGGAAAGTTTGATAGCAAATCTGATGAAGGGATTCCTTGAAAAGATCAAAGAATTTTGATGATGAAGCAGACAGACTTACAGCAAACATGGAGAGGATAAACTTGCAAAACCAAGATAAACAAACACCACAAACAGAAATAGCAAAGGATGGAGTGGACAAATAGTTTGAATCATCCACTAGTGAAGTATGTGAGGAAGGTAACTCTTCTATTCCTAGATATTGGAGATTCATGCATGATCATCTTGAAAGCTAAGTAATTGGCAATGTGTATGATAGAGTTATGACTAGATCATCTTATCACCAAATATGTGCTAATTTTACCCTCATTCTCAAATAAAGCCAACTTCCATAGATCATGCATTCGAATATGGGAAGTGAATTTTAGCTATGCAAGAAGAATTAAACCAATTTAAAAGAAATGACATGTGGACTTTAGTTCCAAGACCAAATCACCAATCTGTTATAGGAACCAAATGGGTCTTAAGGAACAAACTTAATGAATCTAGTTTAGTGATGAGTTAATTTCATACACATATATTACATATGTTTAAACTTATTTATTTGTAAATCATTCTCTCTTTTAGATGAATTTAGTGCTTATTTGTTGGATTTTATTAGGTGCTTTGAAGATGGAAAAAGAATGAAAAGGAAGAGAAAAAGATTGGAAAAGAAGTAGCTACAAAGATGGAGTAAGTGGAGCAAACAAAGCAAGATAGATTGGGTAGCAGGCCGGCGCCCACCTGGCATTGCCAGCACTAGAATTGAACCACCACCGACTGGCAACAAGTCAGCGGCGAACATGTTGCAAAATTTTTATGAAGTTGCATATTTTTGTTGGCTTTTTAAGTAAAAACTTAGGGTTTTTGTAGGGATCTTCCCACTTCCATTTTGGAGAGTTTTTCTCCGGGGTTTAGTGCCATTTTTCTAAAAGATTTCTCATGGAGAAGAAGAAGGGATTGCAAGTAAGAAAGAAGAAAGAGAGAAGATGTTATTCAGTGTTATCATCCTATCTTAGGGAGTTATTTTATTTCCTCTTATGAATTAAATCTCTTTTTCTAGGGTGAAGATGTAGCCCTTTTTGATACTCTTTGTTAAGGATTGTTGGATATTATTAATGTTAGATGATCTTATTTCATTCATGATGTTATTTGAAATTATTTAATTTATTTTATTGCTTGATCACCATGATTATGAGTTAGATTATTTATCAAAGCATGGTTAAGGTACACATCATATGTAAAACCATGAGCTCCCTTGAATGAGAAGGATAGATGGTTAAGTTACACATCATATGCTAAACTATTCTATTCAGGTTCTTATGTTCTTGAACTAAATGGGTTTACACCTCAATTATACTAAACATCATTGGTAATTGGAACAAGTGAAAACACTAGATTTGAACCTGCACATCTAATGGTAATGATCTTACATTTGAAAGAATAAAGCCAAGTGAGGCATTAAATCTAACATTTCATTGGCAAAGAGTTATCATCTTGTGGTGAAATTGGAACATTAGACTTCTTCATCTTATTAACCTCTCTGCATTATCCTTAGCTATTTATTTATTTTTATTCTATTAAGTTCTAAAATTATACCAAACCTCATTCAAAGTCTATTTAGTTTTATACTTAGTAACTAATATTAATTAAGTTGGTTTGTCATTCTCTGTGGTATTGACCCTTGCATTATACACTATATTACCATACATCCATATACTTGCATGGAATTATAATTTGAACCATCACGTTTTTGGCATCATTGTCACAGAGTGATTCCAAATTGGTTTGATTAATATAGTTAGAATTTTTATTTTTCCTTTTGTAGGTTTATTATATTTAGAATTTTTAATTATTTCTTTCTTTCTTTCTACTGAGCTGCGATTGCAAGGAAGAAGAGCAAATGTGAGAAATGACCCCAAAGGAGACATATAAACTATATGAGATGCTTGGAACAAACTCATAACAAATGAGTGTTAGAGGTAAGTCCAGAGGAATGTTTAAATTGAATTCTAACACTGAGCTTTCTATGCAAATTTTGGAGCTTGCCAAGCAAATGAATATGATGTGCTCCATGCTAATAAACTAGAAACAACTAATTCCCGCTAAGGTATGTTCTATTTGTGGTATTTTTGGTCATTCATGCAACACTTGTCCTTCTAAGCAGAGTTTTACAGAATGTTTAAGATAAGCCAATGTGATAAATTTCTACAGCCCCACCACTTGATGATCCATGTCCTGGTTGGAGAAGTCATCACAAGTTTTCATAGAATAATGATCCAAATCAAATTCAATCTGGAATTTATTTTCAATCAAAGAAACCTATTCTTGAAAAAACATTGCAAAGTTTTATCAGGGTAACCCAGACTCAGTTGCATAGCAATGAAATGAGGTTCCAAAATATTGAAGCAAGATTCCAAAATTTGGAGGCATCCATGAAGATGATAGAGACTCAGTTTAGGCAAATTGCAGAGGCTGTGCAGAGTCACACATCTAGAAAGCTATTAAATCATCTTGAGTAAGTGAAAGCAATCACAACATTGGGAGGTGAAAAAACTGGTGAGATGATTGAAAATTCTAATGAAGGCTCAGAAAAGGAGGAGATTAAAGAAAAATCTAAACTGGGGCAATTGCCTCATTCTTTAAGGTATTCATCTATAGGCAATGATTTATGCTTTTCAGTAATTATTTGTTCTTCTTTTACAGGTATGGAAGAGGACACGCTCATGCAATTCAAAGACCATATTTTGAAGTTTGATATTTTCAAAGAGATGGAGTTGTCCAATGAGAATAAGAATGGCCTTAAGATGAATGGAGTGGATGGAATGATGGAGGAGTTTTCAAGAGAGCCCATAAACATAGTTTAAGAAGATGAATTAGAAGATGATGAATTAGTCAACTATGTTTATCAACTAGGAGCACCAAAATTCTATGCACTACTACCAAGTTTCAAAGAATCGGATCGTAAAAAGGCCAAATTTCAATTCAATGATGGACAACCATAGTTGGGCTAAGACTATAAATAAAGCATTTCTTGGGAGGCAACCCAAGCTATTTGTTTTTTAATTTTTTTTTAAATTTTCTAGATGTAGTGATGTTCTTGCATTAATAAAGTAGGCTAGTTGTATTAGTTTAAATAAACTTGATTGGATTTTAAGTAGTTAGATTATTATCCTAGTTGCTATACTTAATACATTGTTGTTTCATGTTTGACAGGTTAAATGCATAAATAAAGATTTCAAGCAAGGAGATCAAATAGGGTGATGAAATAATCCAGAAAAGAGAGTTTCAAGGCAGCAAAACCACAAGGAATCAAGGTGAAGGCAGCGACCTGACGCCACCTCACAGCCTCCCTTAATACCCCATGCACACATTATTTTTAATGTCTGATTACTATTTGTTTTGCAGAGGGAGGAAATTTGATTTTAGAGGATTGTATGTGCTCTTCCAAATGTTAAAATGATGCCAAATTTAGCTTCAGAAGAAGAGGATGTAAATGCACTTCATTCGGGAAAGCCCATGATCTTAAACTTCTTTCATTATTTCACATTGAGGACAATGTATAGTTTAAGTTGAGGAGTGTTTTGCATTGCATTCAAGTGTATTCAATTTTTGGGTAATTTTTTTAAATTTAGGTATAATTTTGATGAACGTAGCTAAAGGAAATCCAAGAGCAACTATGCTAACATGCTGTATTGAATAGGATGGATTCTCTCTTAATAATTAGTAATATATGCTGACTTTTTTTATTAACATTACACATGATTTAGAAAAAAGAATAGATGCTACCTTGTGATTCATTGATTCTTGTGATAAATCCTTCTTTTTAATGATTCATGAAAATTTCATTAAGCATATTATGTTATGATCATGCAAATTGTATATTGATTAGTTGATGATTTTTTAAATACAGTGACATATTTTGGTTGACATAAGCATTCTAGAACTTGTTTGATTATCCCTAGAGGCGAAATCCTAGATTTATGTTTACTTGGAAGTGATTTAGGCATTCTTTGATAAGTTTGAGCCTTTCAAGCTAACCTAGTACATTCATATCACTAGTGTCCTCATTGAGCCTTATGAGAGAATGGCATGTGCAAAGCAGTAAAAAACCACCATTCAACTTTTCTTTCTTTAAACTCATCATCAAACCTTTTTTAGCTTAAAAAACTATGTTTGACCTATTAAGAGACATATTCTGTGCCCATAGTTGTTTAAGAGGTATGAGTGAAACAAAAGAAGGTAAGTTTTGGGGAATTGAAAAGAAAAATACCCAAAGGGAAAAGAAAAAGGGATAATAAAGAAAAGAATTAGTAAGGATTCCTTTTTCAATTTGGGGGAATCCCAATTAACTCAAAAGAAAATAAGTTTGGGAGTGTGGTAGTAATACAACCCATAAAAAGAAAGAGAAGAGCAAATAAAAAAATATATATTTTAAGTGATTGAATATTCATATACAAGTCAATTATGATCTCTTACTTTGTGAATCCTTATTCCTTTTCTTTTTAGCCAAACCTAAGGCCTCATTACAAGCTTAATAAAGACCTATTGATCCAAGCAAATAGAGTTGTCTATATTAGTGGAGAGGGATCAATGAAAAGCAAGCTTATGGAGTGTTATGTGAAGATCATTAGAATCACAGATTTGCACATTATTGATTGAAAAGTATGCATGTAGCATGTAATTGACATTACACATACACACATTTTTACTTCATGAAAGGATTGATGAAGTATGAGTTTCATGAGAATACTTAGTAAGTGTCTTGAATGATTTCTGAAATATGTGTACATGTTTAATTTGTCTGGCATGCTAATGATTGATTGAGAGAAATTGTCCTAAGTGATTCATGAGTTCAAATTTCTAGTTTGCTTAAGGACAAAAAATAAGTAAGTTTGGGGGTATTTGATGAGTCAATTTCATATACAATTATTTTACACATGTTTGAGCTTATTTATTTTCATATCCTTATCTCTTTTAGATGAATTTAATGCTTATTCATTGGATTTTATCAGGTGATTTGAAGATGGAAAAAGAATGAAAAAGAAGAGAAAAAGATTAGAAAAGAAGTAGCTACAAAGATGGAGCAAACGGGGCAAGACGGACTAGGCAGTAGGCCGGCACCACTGGCACCCACTTGGCGCCGCCTACGCTAGAACCAAACCTACGGATATGTTGCGGATTTTTTTTCGTAGTTGTGTATTTTTGCTGGCTTTTTAAGAAAAAACTTAGCGCTTTTGCAGGGTTCTTCCCACTTCTGTTTTGGAGAGTTTTTCTCTGTGGTTTAGAGCCATTTTTCTAAGAGATTTCTCATGGAGAAGAAGAAGGGATTGCAAGTAAGAAAGAAGAAAGAGAGAAGATGTTATTCATTATTATCATCCTATCTCAGGGAGTTATTTTATTTTCTCTTATGAACTAAATCCCTTTTCTAGGGTGAAGATGTGCCCTTTTTGATACTCTTTGTTATGGATTGTTGGATATTATTAATGTTAAATGATCTTGTTTCATTCATGATGTCGTTTGCAATTATTTAATTTATTTTATTGCTTGATCACCGATATTATGAGTTAGATTATTTATCAAAGCATGGTTAAGGTACACATCATGTGCAAAACTATGAACTCCCTTGAATGAGAAGGATAGATGGTTAAGGTACACATCATATACTAAACCATTCTATTCAAGTTCTTATGTTCTTGAACTTAATAAGTTTTTACCTCAATTAAAAATAATTGGAACAAGTAAAAGCAATAGATTTGAACCCGCACATATAATGGTAATAATCTTATGTTTGAAAGAATGAACCCAAGTGAGACATTAAATTCAACATTCTATTGGCAAAGAGTTATCATCTTGTGGTGAAATCGCAACCCTAGACTTCTTCATCTTATTAATCTCTCTGCACTATCCTTAGTTATTTATTTATTTTTATTCTATTAAGTTCTGAAATTATACCAAGCCTCATTCAAAGTCTATTTAGTTTTGTACTTAATAACTAAGATTAATTAAGTTGGTTTGTCATTCTTTGTCGGATCAACCTTGCATTGCACACTATATTGCTATACGTCTGTACACTTGCAAGGAATTATAATTTAAACCATCATTTAGTAGTGAGGAACAAGGCAAAATTAGTAGCCAAGGGGTATTGTCAAGAAGAAGTGATTGACTTTGATGAATCATATGCCCCTGTTACTAGGATAGGAGTCATAAGAATGTTGTTGGCATTTGCATCTTTCATGAACTTTAAACTTTACCATATGGATGTCAAATATGCATTTTTGAATAATTTCATTAATGAAGAAGTTTATGTGGAACAACTCCCTAGATTTGAAGAGCCTCATGATCCTAACCATGTCTTCAAACTCAATAAAACCCTCTATGGATTAAAGCAGGCTCCTAGAGCATAGTATGAAAGGTTAAGTGGATTTTCGACTAAGAAAGGAGTCTCAAGGGGTAAAGTAGACACCACATTTTTCATCAAGCATACTAAAATGATATTCTTATTATACAAATATATGTTGATGACATTATATTTGGAGCTACTAATGAAAATCTTTGTCAAGAGTTTTGTAAGCTAATTCAAGGAGAATTTAGAATGAGTTTGATGGGAGAATTGAACTTCATTTTGGGACTCCAAGTGAAGTAGACAAAAGAAGGGATCTTCATTCAGCAAACTAAATACACAAGAGCTGCTAAAGAAATTCAAACTTGAAGATGGAAGAAGGTATGGAACTCCAATGAGCACTTTCATGAAATTAGACAAAGACAAAAAAGGTAAATCCATTTGCTAAAAGCTTTGCAGAAGCATGATAGGATCTCTATTGTGTCTTACTGCAAGTAGGCTAGATGTTATGTTTAGGCATGTGTACTAGATTCTAGTCAGATCTTAGAGAATAACATCTTATTGTTATTAAAAGAATCTTTAGATATCTCTTAGATACTCTAAACTTTGGTTTATGGTATCCAAAAGGTTCAGGTTTTGAGTTAGTTGGGTACTTTGATGCTAATTTCATTGGTTATAGAGTACATAGGAAGAGTTCCTCAAGGACTTATTAGTTTCTTGGAAGCATGATCATATCACGGTTCTCCAAGAAGTAGACATCTATTGCACTATCAACTATTAAGGCTAAATATGTTGCCACTGGATGTTGTTGTGCCCATTCAATGTGACAATACGAGTGCTATAAATTTGACTAAGGATCCTATTATGCATTCTAGATCTAAGCATATAGAAATCAGGCACCATTTAATTAGAGATCATGTCCACAATCACAATGTCTGCGAAGAATTCATACCAAGTGAAAAATAATTAGTAGACATTTTGACTAAGCCACTCCCAGAGGAGAGATTTTGTCTGATTAGGAGGTAATTAGTAGTGATAGATCCATTTTCATAATGAATATATTTTCATCATCACTTTATGTTCACATTCATATGATCTGAATGATTACCTTAATTTTTGAATGCCATATACGTGTGTATGTTGTGGTTAGTTAGAACATTTCAAACATAGATTTTTAGGACATAATCTCAGACTTGATGAAAATTCACTTTAGAATATCCTTCTCATGTCTGAAATCATATTTCTAAAATCATATTTCTAGATATAGTTGATCATTCTAGACCTTGCGACACACTATTTTTAAACACAATTCTTCAAGTCCAAAATTGTAATTCAGGACTTAGCCATAGCCTTTTTATGTTCGAAACTTCAAGTCCTATTAATTATCTTCTTAAAATGCTTAAACTCCCATTTCCTAGATTAAGTCTCATTTTCTCCCAGAAATTAAAACATTCATTGCTGGCATGTTTATCCCTTGACTAACTTTGGCAAACATTTATTGAAGATTTCATCGAATACACAGGAACCTCATAGAAACCCACTAGCAACTGCCCTATTATTAGTAGTAATACCTATATAACTCATCCTCATCCACTTGCTGCTAAAGCAAAAGTGAAAAATTAGAGAGAACGTAATCTATGCGATAAAGATCATGAGTAGAGATAGAAAAGTGTGTGTAGAAAGGAATTTATTAAAAGGAAGGAAAGGGGACAAAATAGTGGTTGAGATGTTTTGGATTGGAAATAGTTTTTCTATTGGATTTGCTAGATTTCGTGATGATTTTGAAGAAGAAGATAAGGAGCTTGAATGCATATCTAAAAGAAATTTCACGTTCTTGGAAAAATACAAAGATCATCTTTATGCAAGTCCAAAGGCTAGACTATCTAGGTTCCAATCTTTTAAGGCCCAAGATTAGGAGGAAGAAGCAACACTATGAGCAACCCCCTTCTTCCCTGTCCAAAACTTCAGGTCCTCTGATGTGAACTTCAAATATAATGGACACATGCTTATGCGGGATTCCAAATGTTTTGATGGATCATAATCGACCTCTAACACAATCTCTCTGATCCCACCTTTTCTTCCATCCATCCCACTCCTGCCACACCCTTCACTATTAGATAAGCACTCTAGTTGTATTGTATTGAAATATATTTAAGTGCATCTCTATTTGTAACTCTGTTTCTATGAAATACAATTAAATAAAATTCCTTTTTATGCCAATTATGTGTATTTCATTGGATGCTTTCCATTGTACCTTTTTTATTATGAAAAAAATGGGGAGAAATAAAGAGAGAACTAGAGTAAATCATAGGGCATTTATTCAGGAGGAAATTAGAATATCTTGTTAAATATGCACTAAGTCAGGGGAAGCTATACTATACATGATTTATCCATATTTAGTTCCCATGTATGTTCATATTTTACCCATTTGAAAGGTAATTCACTTAGATGTTTTGTCATCATAAAAAGGAGGAGATTATTGAGCCAAACCTCTTACCATACTTGATTTTAATGATGAACATATTTAACCAGCCAAGTTTTGATGATGAGCAAAAGCACATGAGTGAAATTTTAAGCTATTGATCAATTTTTCCCAAGTGTTCAGTAAAAAACAATGTACCAAGGAATTAGCATAAGTGGATAGTGCATACAAGACTATATTAACGACAAGATCCATTGTCTTATTAGGAAGCAAATTTAAATGCTCAAATGAGAAAGAATGACATTAAAACTTTGAAGAATAGTGTGTAAAATAACTTCCCAATATGCCTCAAAGCACAACCAAAGTAATTCAGACAAGTGCCCAAACTCAGACAAAAACAAGGCTTCAAATGGAAAAAACAATCTAAGTTTCTAAGTTTCTAACTTGAGCAAAGAGTTGGAGTTGGACATTAAAGAAGCAAGTTCGGACACAACGTGACCAATCTCGAACATAGAATTGGTTCGGATTTTGCTGAACATGAAGCCAAGCCACTAGAAGAGCAAAGCCATTTTCAGACATAGAATCCAGACTCAAGCACTATTGAAGACTGAGGAGAGAAACCAAGTGTGTCTAGAAGTCTAAGTCCAAAAATCCCAAGTGCTAAATTTCGGACATTACTATTTATGAAGAAGGATGTCTGAAATGTTAACTTTGGACATAGCCAATTCATTTTTGGACATAATGAGAAGTCAACTATGTGACCAAATGAAACAAGCACCAGTCTAAGTCTAAAATTTAACTTCAAACATGGCTATTCAACTCAAGACATGATGATTAGTTTCTAGTCATAGGAGAATGAAGTTAGTTGCAAGCAAAGGATTGGTCCAAGTCCAAAATATTAACTTTGAACATGATATTTAAAACTTAGACATAATGGTTCACTTTTGGATATGGCCAATCATAGTCTATTTCAAGCTGAACGAGTCAAGCAAGTCCAAGAACTTAATTTTGGACATGGAAACTTGAGAGACAGCTTCAACAGGCAGAAAATCCTATTGAATCAATAACATCTAATGAATGTCATCTTCTCCAATGGGTAAAATTTGAATCCAATTACAAAGGGAGTAAAAAGAGACCGTTCAAAAGAGAGACAAGGAGTTAGAAGCTTAGAGAAATTTTTTAAAGAAATAAAGAGCATTTACTCTCAGACATTAAAGTTTTCTTCTAACTCCACAACGCAAAAACACCAATCTGCATTTAAAGAACATTCTCTGCGAAAGCTTAAGGGAGTCTTTTACTCTATATTTATTATAATAAATTTATTTCTACTACATTTAATTGTATACAAATTCAGCCTATGTAAGAGACATTTTTTATTGTACATCCTTTATTGATTGGATATCAAGCAAGGGGCTTGCTGATATTATATAAATTTTTTGATGAGCTTTGAAAACCAACATTTATAAGTTGTTGGTGAGCTTTTAAAACCAACAAGTGTTTAGTGGAACCTGAGTGCAATAAGAGAGGCTGACTTAGAGAGTGGAATAGGTACTGTGTTTGGCTGTACCACTATAAAAAAACATGTGTACTTTGTGTCACGTGATTGATTTATCTTTATTTTTAGCACTTTGATTTTATAATTGGCCAAAATTTTAAAAGCTCAATTCCCCCCCCCCCCCTTCTTAAGCTACCTTAGACTGGGACTAACAAGTATATGTTGAACAACTTTCATGTTTTGAATCAAATGATCAACCAAATCATGTATACAAACTTACTAAAACGTTGTATTGATTAAGGTAAGCTCCAAGATCTTAGTATGACAGATTAAGTTTCCTAGTGACCATAAGTTCAAAAGAGGAAATGTTAATATTACAATATTTATTAAGAATTATGGCAAAGATATTTTGATAGTTCAAGTGTATGTTGATGACATTATATTTGGTGCCACTAATAAAACTCTATGCAAAGAATTTTCAAGTAAAATGTAGGTTGAGTTTGAAATGAGCATGATGGGAGAGATCATTACTTCCTTGGGTTGGAAATCAAACAAAGAGAAGAGGGCATATGTATTTGCCAATCAAGTACACAAAGGAGATGCTCAAAAAGTTTGGATGGAAGAAGTCAAAGCAACAAACACTCCAATGACCACCTCAGCTCAGTTGGACAAAGACAAAAAGGGTAAACCATTAGATCAAAAGTTGTATCATAGTATGATTGGTTTCTTACTTTACTTAATTGCATCTAGGCTGGATATATTATTTAATGTATGCTTATATGCTAGATTTTCAATTAAGTCCAAAAGAGTCATATTTATTTGCAATGAAATGAATTTTCAAGCATCTAGTTGATACACCAAATCTAGGGCTTTAGTATCCAAAAGGTTCAAGCTTTAAACTTATTGAATATTTAGATGCTGACTTTGCTAGTTACAAATTTAATGAAAGGAGCATAAGTGGAACATGCTAGTTCCTTGGAAACATGTTGGTTGCATGGTTTTCAAGCAAACAAACAAGTGTTGCTCTCTCCATTACAAAAGCAGAAAACATTACTGTTGAGAGTTATTGTGCACAATTGTTATGGATGTAATAATAACTATTAAATTATGGGTTTAACTATAAAATAATTCCAATATGGTGTGACAATACAAGTGCAACATGCTTGACAAAGAATCCAATGTTACACTATAACGCCCCACCTATGGGCCTACGTGTTTTACCATTCCCTTATAATTCCCCATTTTTAAGGGAAATATTCTGCCAATAATCCAGTAGAGTCTACCCTGTATCATATGGATCGGAACTTGTACACTCATTAATCATATAAAATCAAATGTTCATTAACTATAAAGCAATAATATAAACCATAAAACACACCCAGCTCACCCACAGTTCCCTAGGGCCTAGTCATATCGTTATGGTAATAGGCATATTGAACGAACATAAACATTAAACATCCATTCACAATACTCCTTACATTTTAACAAAATGACATGCTAATACATTTACATCATTAGACATAGCTATAATACATCCATAATTAAATTATTACAATTGTGAATGATTATACGCACATATACATTGTGTCTTTACCATCATGGTTCATTATACAACACAATTAGTATCTTCAAATAAGGCTTACTAGCATCAACCTTCAATTGGTCTCCATTGCTTGACTTGTCAAATAAAAGAATAGAATAAGAAGCCATGTGTCCAGGAAAACTCAGTAAGTAGGCAGGTAAAAATAAATTCATAATCAATGGCTAATAAAATAACATGTTCAATACAAAACATGTATAATTCAATCTTAACATTACAGTATCCAAAACATTCCATATTATTCAACTCAATCCTATTCATAATATTCAAGTCTATATAATTGCATGGGATACTCTATATCCCCATTCATTTACATATTTAAAGAATATTATAAACATCTTTCTAGACTAATTGCATTCACATAACAAAAATGAATGCCAATAATTATGAATTCTTAGGATATCCAATATCCTTAACCATTCCTACCTTCATCCATATATATATATATAATAACCTCATTTAATACAATGGGATATTCATCATCCCCATTCATCTACACATTCATATAGCATAACCTTATTCACTATCCTGGAATGCTTGTCATTCCATTAATACACACATTCATTCAATTATCATATAAAGAATTCTGGGAAGCTTAAAATCCCACATCAATCTATACATGTGTAAAAAGCATGGGATATCTACTATCCCCATCCATGCACACATGCCCAGTTACAAATCATGGGATATTCACTATCCCTATCCATCAATACATTCAGGGAAGAAGCTTACTTACCTTACTGAAGAATTACTTTACACTCCTCAACGTCATAGCTTCCCATCCATACTCAGATAATCCTACACATATATCACAATTCGTAATACATATGTTTCTCATGGAAGTCAGCTCTAATTGAACCATTTTAGTTAAATAATATACCTTTCTAGGTGCCAGGATCTATCCATATTAACATCTATTTATCGAGTAACTTTCCAATTGCATTTCAAGTGCCAAAGTCAACATTCATGTGGTTATTCTACTTGAATCCCTTTAATTCTTTAACCAAGATATCAATTGATTTGTCATAATTACCGATTTAATGAATAAGTTGCGATTATAATGGCATTGTTCAATCACATCTTGCTTCTATTGAGTCATTTCATCAAATAAATTATGAGCATCACTTAAATCATATTATTTCCATAGGGATTCTTAAAGAAACTTCATTCCCAACAATATATCAATTTATAGCATAATTATCATGTAGTTAACCTTAAGAATAGGCCAATTAGGCCTTTAATTCCATGAGTTCACTACTCATACACACTATGTATGAAAACTATTTGCTGTAAATTAAACTGCAAGCGTACGACATAAAGTTTTGTAGTATAGTTGTGAAAGAGTTTCATTTCCACGGGGATTGTGTTTTTTAACTTCTGACTAGCTATCATTATGAATAATCTTAACTTTCTCTAAATAACCCATAAGGAATATTTAAACAAAAAATGAAATGGATATCTTTTAATAGAATAAATTAATATGTGAAGACTCTAGAGGGTTGATTTTGTTTATGTTTTATTCCTGGTGTTTTCAACGCATTACCAATTAATCATTGCATTTGTTTATAACTCAAGAATCCTAAGTCACTCGACCCCCTCTCCCAAGTGCTAGGTTGCGTATCTATTTCCAATATCCTGATCTCAGTATCCTTATAAAAATCTAAATAATGGGAATGCATTATGTTCTGTGATTCTTCATGAAGATTTCATAAAACCTAGAAACTCTCCCAAGTCATCCTCATTCTAGGTCATCAATAGATGAGTAGTTAATTGAAAGCATTAAACCAAACCTCACAAATAAACCAACTTGCAATTTTAATCAATTAAAGCATTGATTAAGACAGAAATATCACATAAACTCCATCTCCCCTCTAGAATGAGGTAAATTAGCTAGACATGATGAAATAAAAATTAATCCAATAAAAACTCAACATCATCATTATTTAAATTCTAAAATGAATTCCAAAACAAATCCACAACTACAAGGATTTAAATCAATTGAAATAAAGGAAACAATAGTAATAATGCCTTCACCTATTTTGCCTAAATTCCGATCCTTGTAAAGTAACTTCTTCCTCGATCTTCAAGCTTAATCTTCTTCCTCTCAAAGCTCTCCATCAAAACCTTCAAAAATCCCATTCAAAACCTAGCCTAAAACCTCCTATAAATAGCCAAAAAGAATCCCCCAAAAATCCCTTCGTCTTGCCTCAAAAACCCAACATGGGAGGACTTTTGCCAAAACTTCTGGATGCAATATGGGTGTCTAACCATTTTGATGCCTCGGTGCCAGCCTTTCTGCTAGATTTTCATGACTCTTTCTTGGTCTCTTTCTTCCATCTTTAAGTTTACTTTTAGTCCTTGATTTGGCTCCATTTTTCCTCCATCTATGACACCTATAAAAACCGATAAAAACCCAATGAAAAATATCTAAACTTCTTGAGAGTAAACAACTAAACAAGCTTGAATACTATGGAAGATAAGTGAATAAAATTCACTTATCAAATAGCCCCAAACTTACTCATTTGCTCATCCTCGAGTACAATAAAAGAATAAACTTTCTAGAGGACACAAAACACATCAATCCAATTCATCGTTCAAAAACCTTAACACCACTTAACATGGTCAAAAAGAAGATTTCAAGATATCATATATGTCTAGAATTTTTAACCTAAGCATAATTTTTCCTGCCTTAGATTCCAAGTGCATGTGCAATAGTTATGGCCATTTCAATCTAGTCACTTCATAATCATATTCATTCATGCAACCAAGCAATATATGTTCAAAGATAACCCTGCAAATTCATTGATTAAGTA
>JAYJMB010045039.1:0-31003 GCA_036873735.1 Pouteria campechiana
GGGGTTTCGGGTTTGAATTGAGCCTTAAAAAATATTTGGCTAGATAAAAACTGTGGTGCTAAAGATGGATAAATGAAAATTGCATAGTATGCTGAGACAATAATTTTTATAGTGGTCTGTCCCTTAACCTGGGTATCTACTCCACTTTTTTGAGCTAGCCTCTCTTGCTAAGCTCAGGTTTTTCAAGCTTACCAACTAATTTTTACAATATCTAAGCAAGTTCCCTACTTGTTATCCAACAACCAGTTGCAAGACCTTTGCTTGCAGATGTGTGTAACAACAAATGAAAGTGTATAAGTGTTAATGCCTCTAATAGGATGATATGGACAAGTTTAGAAATAAAGAATATAATAAATATAACACTAAATGACAGAGAAATCAATCTCCGTGAGTTGTCCAAAGATTGGCTTTTAATGCTATCAAAGTATAGCATAATGGAGTTGATCTCAAAGAAGAAAACTGGGAAGCTTTAGTAGATGCTTTTGTAAATGCTTGAGTAAATTTGTTCAACTACTCTCCCAGATGTTTGAATCTTTCTTTTATAAGTTATGGAAGAAAATTTATCCATAATGATTATTATTGATAGCTTTTCAACTATTTGAAGAAGGTTATTCAAAGCTTCACCATAACTTTCTACTTTTGTTTGGCTTCAGAACATCTGAGTTTAGTCTTTAGAACTTCTGAGGTTCAACTACCTATCAGTTAACGTTATTCATTTAATGCAAAAATTTTGTAGCTCTTCTTCAGAGCTTCTGAACCATGAAACCATTTGAATTTTCCAAGGTTGAGCACTTTAGATTCTTCTGAAGGATAATTTTGGTATCTGACACTTTCAATAGTTATATTTTTTCTTCTCCTTTTGAGGTAAATTTCTAAAGTTTGATTATGCCTCTAATATGATTCTTGAATCTTTTCTTGGATTCTGAATAGAGTGTGACTTTGATGGTTCTTCTAATGAGGTTCTGAGGGTAGAAGCTTCCTCTGAATTATTTTTGAATGCTTCTAATCTATTTCTGGAGACATGAGAAATTTTTAGAAATGATTTTGAGGCTCACGCCTTATCTCTGAAGAGGTTTGGAAGAACGTTTGATAGCTTTTGAGGTATTTCTACTTGACCATTTTCTAAATTTCTTTAATGTGTTACACTTTAAACTTAATAGTCATTTCACGAACAGCCTTCATTGACAACCACTTCCCACCCATTCACGCCTGCTTTCTCTAATCACTTTAGCAAGAAAAATTCCCCTATGTGCATGCAACCTTACCAATATGAATTGGAGATGAACACCCCATTTGTTTGGATGTGGTGGAGGGGAAGAAAATTTGTTTCATCAAGAAATGACCTCCCTTGCTGCCATTGGTGGAAGGGAATTAGAGATTTAAGTTGGATTTTCATTTCTAGGGAGGAAACAACACTCAAATCTGGTGGTAAGTCTCTCCCCCGAACCTATTTGAAAAATTCTATTTTGTGGGATTTTGGAAGAAGTTTGTTGGATTTTCATGGGGAAATGAATGGAACATTTAATTACAATGTTGGGGATGAAATTCTACCATGAGAAATTTGTGCATATGGCTGTCCACGAATTGGACAGCCATGTTCTGCAACTTATGCAATGCATTTCATGAATGGGGTGATTGGTAATTAACTTGCTTTAGGGGCTTACTGGATTAGTTAGCAATGCTATTTTGAAGTTAATTATGTTGAACTACAAATTTATGATGTCTGGAAAAAATTTTAGTTACTACATCTTGCTGAAAAGTTTAACTTAAATGATGCATATTAGATGTTTGATAAAATGCTTTAGATGAGCATATAATTCACCATGTTCTAATGCTTAAATTCACATGTTTTAGATCTTCATTTGAAATTTTTTACTAGATTATAATTACATTTTATGAAACACTACACCTAATGGAGTTACTTAGTTTTCTAGGTATCAAAACATGTGAGAAGGAGCTAAATGTAAAACAAGCACTACTTCAAGGCCACTTTTGATATATATGTAGATGAATTAAGGACAAATGGTCAACATAAAAGTTGAATCCCTTGAAGTTACCCATCCAATGAATTAAGAATCATAGGATTTGGATATGAAATGTTGAAGTTGTGGCCAAAACATTGCAACTATCTTAGACTTCAGATTTGCTGAATATGACAAAGGTCTCATTTTTGTATCCGATTTGTGGTATATATTTAGGCATATTTTGAGAGAGTGATAAACATGAAAGTTGTATATCTTAAAATTATATTTCCAACAAATCAAAAATTATAGGACTCTAATATTGTATGAAAAGGATATATGTAAAATAGTATACACTGCTCCTATATGTGGCATATAGCCAATTTGGCGTTGCGTCGCCAGCACTCATGAATAGTGCCATGTAGGATTTTTTCTCTAGTTTTAAGGTGCAATAAAACTTGGTTTTGTGGCCTTTTTTAGGGGTTCCTTTTTTAGGGTTTTAAGTGTTCTTTTTGGCGACTTTAAAGGAAAGAAGATCAAGGTTTTGAAGAGCAAGAGCAGATTCAAGGATTGAAAGTCAAGTGGAAGATCTTAAGATTTCTTTATTTCAATTGATTTTTTCTTTGTATCTTAGATTTTATTTTGGGGATTTAAATTCTGATAATGTTGAATTATTATTTACTTGATTTATTCTCCATCATGAGTAGCTATTCTTATCTTCTAGAGGGGAGATAGATTTTATGTGGATTTCATGGATTAATCAATGATTTGCTTGATTGATTATGCAATGGGTTATTTGTGATATTTGATGTTTAATGCCTTCAATTGATTGGTCATCTATTAAATGATAATGTATTTAGAGTTTGACAGTTGGGAGAGGTCACCAGATAGGATCTAAGTATCACAACATAAATTCGTAGATGACTTGGGAGAGTTTCTAAGCTTTATGAAATCATTATAGAGAATCCTAGATCTTAATGCATTCCTAATATTTTGACTGTTATAGGGATATCAAAATTAGAGTGTTAGGAGTGGATACTTGACTTAGCACTTGGGAGAGGGAGTTGAGTGTTGTTGCATTCTCGATTTATAATCCAATGCTATGATCAATTGGTAATACGTTGAGAACACCATGAATTAAGCATAAATAAATCAATCCTTTAGAGTTTTCATACCCTGATTTATTTTATTTAAAGCTATCCATTCTATTTGTCATTTAATTATTTATCTCTTGGTTATCTAGATAAAGTTAGAATTATTCATGTTAATAGCTAGTGAGTATTATAATATCCAATCCCTATGGACACGACACTTATTCATTACTATAATAAAAAACATAACACCGTACACTTGTGGTTAATTCACAATGAGCAAGTTTTTAGTGTTGCTGTCAGAGATTGACATTATTTTGATTATTCACTAATATTATAAATAGATAATCCTATCTTTAATTTAAAATTTTTCTCTCTATATTATATTCTAATTTCTTTTTCTTTTATTATTATTTGATTCAATTTATTTTGGTCTCTTGACTGTTCATGCAAAATCTCTTAACCTAGATATCATCTCTAACTTGCTAGTTACCAATAGCCAATTCAGCATTAATGGGAGCTTCGATTATAAGAGAGTCATCTTCTGCAATTAGATCAGACATGGCTATAGATCAAACCAAAGAAGAGATGCATAGTGTGAACCGGCTATCATGGATACAACCTACCAACACACCATCATCCAGGGTTGACGAATCATAAGAATTTTTCCTATGGAAATCTGAGAGATACCATGATCCCATAAACTGATTATCAACCCCACCCATTTGAAAAGAGGTCTTCACTTGAAGATCTCCTAAGTAACTTTGTGATAGAAAGTCGGGCAAGGTTCACTTTCAATGAAGAAAGACTTGACAGTATTGAAGCACACATAGGAGATATAAATTCATCTATTAAGTCTTTGCAAACCCAAATTGGTCAAATTGCTAATTGTGACACCCCACACCCCCACCCTATGTGTTTCGACCACGCCATACTGGGATCGATGTGAAACGCTACCATTTCCCTTTTCTTAAGAAAAATCTTCCTATAATCTCACAATTTTCCTAATTTTTAAGGAAAATAACCTACCTAAAATCCAGTAGAGTCTACCCTATATTGTGGACATTTAAACCTGATATACAAGTATGAAATTAAATAAAATGTACATCTCCATAATTATAAGATAACTATTATATCTAAATCCTCAGACCCATACTCATAGCTCTGCCTAAGATCGGAACTGGATCATGATGACAATGTTTAACCTTGGAATTATACCATTCTATCACAATATCATACTTAAATAAATATGACATGCATACATCATTATACATACAATTCTTAATTACAATCATACAATAATTTGACTAAATGTAATATACAATCTTTGGGTGAAATATATTTACATTTACATTAAGGGATTCCAATCCTTATTTTGTCTTACTACACATGGCTATCTTCAAATTTCGCTTATCCGTTCCAATCTTTAGTTGGATTCTTTACCTGTCCTGTTAGCTAAAAATTTAACATAAGAAGGTGTGAGTATGGGTAACACAGTAAGTAGGCAAAAATATAAAACAATAATAAAACAATAATAACATGTTCTTCTCCAGAACATGAATACAAACTATCACAACATGAATATAAATCCAAGAGGCTCAAATCATCCTCAATTCATTACAATGCTCTATGCCTTTCAGACATATACAATTATACCATAAGAGTGTTCTCCAGGCACCTACTTCACCTTACCTTTCAACCACTCTGAGCTCATCATATAAAACTAGGTGCCATGCAGACACCATACACACCAAACTATGCCATATAGGCATAATCCCATAGCTATGCCATTCGGGCATCATAAACAACTCACAGACTGCTTCCCATTCCATTAATATATACATTAATAAATTATATACTATATCAAGACTTATGGGATAAACTTCATCCCCACTCATCCATATAATCATCACTTCAAGTAGAATTAGGGAATACAGACTATTCCCATCCAACCAAGCATTTGCATACTTTCATACTTATCAATTCATTTACAGTATGGGGATAGTCCTTATGCCTTTCATTTAGGCATCCGTACACAAGCACAGCACAAGGACATGAGATACTTTTTATCCCCAACACTCACATGTCTATGTCAGAGACCAATTTGACTATGGGATATTCCAATTCTCCAACATTCATGTATAACAAATATAATAAAGAATGAATCTGAGGATGCATTACACCATCGATCCAACATGCATAACTTTATGTATATCAATATTCACAGCCATACACATATATGAATAACCATTCATGGTATATACTTCATGTCCCCAATCATTCATCCATCTATCATACCTTAAAAACATTAATTAGGATATCCATAACCCCTTATCAAAAACATGCATGCCTAAAAACAAACATGGGATAACCACTATCCACATCCATTCATTTGAATTAAACAGGGACTACCTACTTACCTCAAGCCTTTAGCTGCAAACCACATTCCTCAAGCTCTCTGCCTTTTCATCCTTCTCAGATCATCCTATACAGGTCCACAATTCCATTTACTTAACCATTTGTAATCAGGTACTTAATACATTATATTAATATTTCTTTAATAGCCAATCTTGGGCTATGATCATTTAACGTGTGATAAACACTAATCAAACCAGGGTTTCTCCATAATTATCACAAGAACCCTGCTTTTTTGACATATTATCTGGTATCTTACATGATTAACATCTAAATAAGTTGTAAACAACTCAATTAAGCTTTTAATCTATTCAATTTAATTCATGGCTTACATAGCCCGTTCACAAGAATCCTCATAATCCCCTAAGGCATAATCATAAATTCGATTTCACTAGTCCAAATTACTCCATACTAGTTCTAAACCATAATTATCATGCTATTAATCATTTACCCCATGATAGATTCAATAAAAATATGAAAATTCCCAATTTTCACTATGCATGAAAACCCTAATTCAATGAAATCTAAAATTTCTCATGACAAATCATAATAATCACTCTATTAACTCATTTTTTCCATAAATTTATAAGCATATACATCAATTTAAACCCCAAAATGCACTGTTCCACAAACCCTAAAAATCCAAAATCTGGAATTCAATCGAGAAATCGATCTTACCTTCATTTTCAAGCATTGTCGTCCTCCCCAAATGATGGACCAAGCTCCCAACTCCCTGTTGCTCCTTCCATTTTGTAAAAATTTGATGATTTTTCCATTTTCTTCCATTTTTCACAATTCAAATGGGTGAAAGTTGGGTTTAACTGAAAGATCACAAGTTTATCTAGTTAGGCAAGATGATTTTTGATATGCTCATAATATATTATATTTTTATATCTAAATTTGTATGTTTAAGATCTTCTTTTAATATTTTTTTAGTAGTTTATATTAACATTTAAGTGAATATTACACTTAACAGAGTTTGTTTTTGTTGCAGACAAAAAAATTTATAAGATGAAATTGAAGATTACAAAAGGTCTTTGTTTAAAGAAATATTTGAGATTGATGGAGGAATATTTGGGACATGTATTCAACATGAAAGTTTTATCCTTTATTTTATCTTTTCAATGTATTAAGAATTGCATAATTATAATTTTATATGAGAAAGTTATGGCTAAAATAATGCAACTGTCTTTATATTTTCATATTCATCTACTAATTCATTTGATAGGAGGTGTCACTTTTAGTCCCTAGAACTCATAGAATATGGATGAGTTAAAAAAAGTAACAAACATAAATATTGTAGCCCTTGAAATTATTTGTCCAATGAAAAATTAATCATGTAATTTTGATTTCATATGAGAAAGATATGATCAAAATACTAAAACTGTCTCCAGAACTACTTTGTCTATCATAAGTAGAGATTTGTCTATCGTAAGTAGAACTTTGTCTGAGACAAAGTAGATTCGTCTATATCATGACTACTTTGTCTATAGATTAATTAGAGATAAAGTAGAACTTTATCTAAGACAAAGTAGATTCATATGTATCAAGGCTACTTTGTTTATAGATTTGTCTGAGATGAATCTTACTAGGTGAAAACTTCAAAAAATGAAAAAAAATATTTTTGGGATGAAATAGAAGTGCGATACATGGAAATTTTAGATATAATGAAAATGCTTTTGAAGACAAAATTATGATTTCAAAAATTGAAAAGTGTTCAAAGTATTTTTAGTAGTTGGGTGCCACAATACCCAGCTATTGGAGCTATCTTTGGAAGTTCATTTTTCTGCATAAGTGTTGTTATAATCTTTAGAAGTCATAGATGTCAAATTGAAGGTTGATTTCTAGGTGTAAGAATGTTGCAATTTTTAGAAGTTATCTTTGAAAACCAGGACGTGCAACAAATTAGTTTATTTTGGAAGACAAAGTTATTCTTAGAAGTAGATCATTGTGCATGAAGGAATTGCAATTCATGGAGGAGTTCTACTAAAATCCTACTACTTGGGTTATTTAAGGATGTCTAAAATAGAGTTTAAAGAATGAACATAATTTAACATAGAGAGTTAGATGAGGAGAAGAGCTTAGAGCAAGAAGATCATTGGAGAAAGATGCTACAACTTTTACATTCTATTTTTCTTTCTTTCTAGTTAATGTTTTGTTTTTGAATCCACATTCAAACTTGGATTATGGTTATGTTTATCAATTACTTAGTTAGTTTTAATTTAAATATGATGTTCTAAATTTCTTTTAGGGTTAAATGGATCCTAGCAATGAAGCTTGTGTTGATGTTTGATTTTGGAGTTAAATTATCTTCTTCCTCATTATTTCTTCTTTTCTAAGCTTAATGCATGCATGTGCTTAGCTACCATGTGCATGAATTGAGATTTCTAATTTATACTTGAGAGAGGTGAATTAGGAATAGACTCTTGAATTGAACAATATATGATGCAATGAAGTCTATAGATAGCCATTGTACATGTGCAATCCATGTGAGTATGACCTTGTGAGTGCATATATTATACTTGGATGCCTAAGCTAAATAGGTTTATTGATTTGGATTTGCATGGAGACATAGTAAATCACTTCAATAGGAACACCTACCATATCACTTGAGAAAGGATGGTAGATACTTTAATGCATCTAATTGATAATGAGAGAAATGATAATTTTCTCAAAGCAATTCATCAATACAAGTGGATTTGCTAGGTGAATTTGAATCCGTAGATATTTCATCCATTAATATTTCTTCTTTCACTCTTACTACTTGTTAACTTCATTATTCTATTTAGATTTAGTTTTATAACATCTACTAAAATTCACTCAATCAAATAATACTAATTTGAACTAAGTTTGGTACTTAGTGAGTAATAACCTACTTCCTCGTGAGTAATACTTGCACAAGACCCAATAATTTTCAAGCTAAAATGACAAGAAAATAGGAATAATAGGGCTAGGGTATGGCTAGGGCAAGAGGGAGAAGAAAATGGAATGGCTTGGGGTGAAAACAGAATGGAACTAAGCTTTAAAAGTTGGGCTATTGCCATACAGCAGCCTCCTACCCTCCTAGCCTCCTGCCGATGGGACCACAGGCGGCTGCCCTATCGCCTGGCAAGAGCAATTTTGGTGTATTGGTCATAACTTCCTCATTTACTATCCAAATCAGATGATTTTTGCTGATGATTTAGAAAGATAATTGCAAGATCTAGAACTCTTATGTTGACCACATTTTTCAATTATTCCATTATCTATGTCACAAATTGATCATAAATGACCCTTTTTTCAAATTCAACATTTTCTTAAAATACTCTTGTGCTACTTTGGTTTTTCTCTATTTTGTTAATATAAATGCATGGTTTCAATGACAAAAAAAACTTAATTAAAGATTATGTACAAATGGTTGTTGCCAAAATTTTAGTATGCAGAATCAAGTTGCAGGTCTTGAGAACAATAAGCACAGAAGTCATATTCCATAGCATTAAGGCTTGGGCAAATAAAGAAGCAAAAGAGAAAGTATCACTAATAGATAAAGTATAAATGGAAAGGATTTGGCTATTTCCATTTGTCTGTCTAAGTGAAAGATTATATTTGATGAATGCAAAATAGTATACATACAACAAACTTTGTCTATCACAAGCAAGCTATAGTTAAGCCAATGGTCATCTAATGAGAACAGACAAAGGAGTGAAGATCTTCCAGTGAAGCAATGAAAGGATTGTGTGGCAGAGCAAAGACTTCGTCCATCATAAATAAGCCAATTATCATCTGCCATCAACAGACTAAGTGGAGAAGTAAGGATCGTATGGTAGAAGCAAGACTTGGTCCATCACAATTAAGCCAATTATTGTCTGCTACCAACAAATAAAGTGGAGAAATAAGAATCGTATGGCAGAGCGAAAAAGGTCATCTAGTAGAGCAATGAAGTTTTGTTTGTTCAAAGATAAACCCAACAGATAATCCAATAGATGAAGCCATGAAGAAAATTCGTCTATGCCTTGAAGCTTATAGTCTATTACCCATCAGATGAAGTAATATAGAAAATCCATCTATGCTCTAACACTTCGTCTATTACTTATAATAGACAACCCAACAGATGAAGCGCTGAAAAAATAAGATAATCATGCTTCTACAATTCAATAGACAAAGCACTAGAAAGGATAATTCGTCTACTGGCACTGGAAAGGATGATTCATCTGCCACTTACAAAAGACAAACTAGAAGATGAAGGAACATTATCTTATGAATGGCTGCATAGATACTTCATCTGTCATAAGTAAAAGATGAGCAATGGTTAGGACAAATCATTAGTCTTTGCTCAATATTAATAATGCTCTTTCCATATTGATGAAAAAGTCAGTCATTGCAGCAATACCTTGACCAGAGCTTATTAAGAAACCAAAAAGCATCTTCTCCAAAGACTGTGCAACAAGCATTTCAACATACAAGGATAAAGCAAAAGTCAAGGAATTCAAAATACACCAATTAGAACAGCCTTCTGTCATTAATAGAGCTTACCTACCACCAATGAATTCAAAGCAACTATAAATAAAACATCATTGGAATAGGAGGAAGTAACCCAAGTATTGAGAAAATCATTCAAATCTTCTTGAGAGCATTTATTGATCTGAGCTAAACTTTCTGCAATCCTTCAAGAGTCAAGAGCCTTGCATTCAAACTTTTCTCAATTTTCTTTGAAGGCTCTCAACCACCTTTGAAATGATCATTTACTTTGGTATTCAATCTTTAGAAACCTTCTCCTGTACTTACTGAAAAATTCTTGTGCTTAAATGTCTGATATTAATTCCTCATAAAATTTCTTGAGCTAATGGTTGAGACTAGACTCAAGAAGAGTTATGACTATCTAAGTGCAGATAAGAGCTATTTATTCAAACCCCCTAGAGCTGGAATCTAGAAGAGTGTTGGGAGTACTACTGTATTTCTGCTATTAGGAATAGTGGAACTGAAGACACTAAGAGAAAGGCATTCTTGGGAGAGTGGCGTAGAGTGTTTACTCGAACCACTATAAAAATTATTTTTTATTTATTTGTGCATTTGCTGATTGAATGATTGATTCTTAGAGGGATGATTAATCCCGAAGGGGTTGAAAAATAATTTTCAAGTACCCAATTCACCCCTCCCCTCTTAGGTTTTTGCCTAACCTTAGGGACTAACAAGTGATATCAGAGCAAATTACATAAACACTTGTAGTGATCCAATGACAAACCATCATCCTCATTACAAATATTCACTAAGGGGAAATCGTCTAGCTAGCCACCCCTATTTGATAGAACGAACTTCGCTTACTGGTAGTTAAGGATGAAGCAATTCATTATAGCCAATGTAATAGAGTATTGGAAGACTATTAAAGTTGAGATCACTCTTCCCACTACTAAAGTAGATGCATGGACTAAAGAGGAAGTCACCTCAGTCCAAAATAATGCAAAGGCTATGAACTCTTTATTTTGTGGACTATCTTCATCTAAGTTTGATAGAGCATCCTTTTGCACTACTGCAAAAGGCATCTGGTATAGATTAGAGTCTATTTATGAAGGATCCTCATAAGTCAGGGGAACTAGAAGAAATATGTTGATAGAAGAACTAGAAAACTTTAGGATAAAAGAAGGAGAAAATATTTTTGAACGTATGCTCATTTTTCTAAGGTTACTAACACCTTGAACGGTTTGGAAAAAAATTTACAAATTCTGAATAGGTGATGAAGATACTAAGAGCGCTATTAGATTCATGGAATCAAAAGATCACAACAACAGAGGAAGCAAATGACCTAAATACTCATTTGGTGGACAATCTTATCAGCTCATTGATGTCACACGAGCTAATCAAGAACAAAAGAGAGGAGCCAACAAAGCCAAAGAAAAGTATTGCTCTAAAAGTGACTGAAGAAAGTAGCAGTGATCCAGGATCACAATCTAAAGATGATAAGGCCATGCTAGTCAGAAATTTCAAAAAATTTATAAGAAGCAGCAGAGGCAACACCTAAAGAGGAGAGAGCCTAGACAACAAAAGAAAATGGCTGAAAGAAAGAAGGATCTCCCTACATGCTATAGATGTGGAGGGATTGGACACATGTCTCCTGAGTGTCCCAATGAAGAAAAGGCAAATATGGATGAGAAGGATGAGAGAAAAGAAAAGAAGCACTTCAAGAAGTCTTCAAGAAACCAAGCCAAAGGAATGTATGTAAATGATGAAGACTCAACAGGGATAAGCTTGAGTGAGAAAAGTGACAATGAAGTTAGACACCTCACAAGAATATACTGCATGGTCGAGATGGAGAATGAATCGATATATCAAATCACTATCAAGGAGCAATGCACAATAGAGCTGGAGACAGAGATAAACTCTTACTATTCCTATAGTTTTGACTCTTCAAGCTCAAATAGCACTTGTGTCAAATGCAAAAAATTTGATAGGTTACAATAATCATACAACTCGCTCTTCAGTGAGTTTGAATCACTTAGCAAATTTTATTCTATCAGAAAGAAATCTATCTTTACAAAAAAAGGTTGGTGATCTGAAGAAAGAAATAGAAATATATTAAACAATATGCTGAGTAAATTCTCCAACCCAGAAGAGTCTATGACCAATTTTATGAGAATGATCGGTCAAACCAGCAAAAAGGGACTTGGTTGTGAATAGTCAAATGACGAAAACTTATAGAAATTTGCTAGATGGTCCAAGGGAGTGAACCTCATAGAAGAAAGGGAAAATAATCCAAATATTAGAAAGTTCATGGGTTATCCTTAGATAAAGAAACCAGTGGAGTATAATGCACCTAGCAAAGTCCCAAATACTTACTAGTTCTGTAATAGAATTGGACAAAAGGTGTATGATTGCTATGCCAAAAAGATGCAAGCAAAAGGTGCAAAGATGAGATGGAAATGCTAGGACTATGCACAAACTTCTATCACACATAATTCTACTAACACCGTTGGACCTAATACTTGGGTGTCAAAAAGGTAAGAAGAAAACTTGCTTTGAATCTAGGTAAGTCTCAAAGCTACATCTGGAAATGCATGGGTCATAGATAGTGGCTGCTCGAAACATATGACTGGGAACAAAAAGCTGTTCAAGGAATCAAAACTGGTGAATTGAGGAACAGTAGAATTCAATAACAATGACAAAGGCCTTATCAAGGGAATAGGTAAATTTTATGGTTTATTCAATGCATTGAGGATGTATTATATGTAGAAGGATTCAAGCATAATTTGCTAAGCATTGATCAATTATGTGATAAGGGTCACTATGTGTTTAAACTATCTGCATGTAATGTATCAAGTATAGGTAATGATTTACTGTTCAGCGGAAAAAGGCATGAAAATATTTATCTAGTACAGCTATATGATATATTTGGAAAATGCTTAATTGCAATCAAGGATGATCCATGGGTATGACACAAGAGGATGGGACATATCAATATGTCAAATATCAAATCTTTGTGGAAAACGATCTTGTGATCGGTCTACCAAAATTAAACTATGACAAAATCAAATATACAAATCCTATCAATTGTCAAAATAGATCAAAGTATCCTCCCATCCTAAAAATGAAGTATCTAAATTCAGACCCCTAGAATAATTGTATATGGATCTATTTGGACCATCAGACATAGTCACCCTTGGAGGAAAAAGATATGTATATGTAATAGTGGATGACTACTTTAGATTTACATGGGTAATTCTCTTGACTAGCAAAGATGAAACATTTTTAATATTTTATACATTTTCAAAGCTAGCTTAAAATGAGAAACAAACATCAATTGTATCCATCTACAGTGATCATAGTGATGAATTTGAGAATAGAAAATTCATTGATTTTTGTGGTGAAAGAGGAATTCACCATAGTTTCTCATTTCCCAGAACTCTTCAACAAAATAGAGTTGTGAAAAGAAAGAATTAGACAATTTAAGAAATGGTAAGAACCATGTTGAATGAAAGTAAATTGTCCAAAAGATTCTGGGGAAAAGCAGTTAGTACAACTTGCCATATGCTAAAAAGGGTTACCATAAGATCAATCTTAAAAAAAACCCCATATGAGCTTTGGAAAGGAAGAAAACCAAACATCTCATATCTTCATTCCTTTGGATGCATATGCTATCTGCTGAACAATGGAAAAATTGGAAAGTTTGATCCAAAAAGCAATGAAGCTATCTTTCTTAGTTACTCTTCCAACAGTAAAGTATTTAGAGTCTACATTAAGAAAACATAGGTTGTAGAAGAGTCCATACATGTTAAATTTGATGAACTAAATAATCCCAAGAAAGGAGTGTGATAAAGATGCAGATGAAGCTACAACAAATATGAAGAAGCTCAAATTGAAGGATTAAGAGAATGGCACCAACGGTGAAGACATACAAAGTTCTGAAAACGAAGAGGAGGTAAGTGTAGGTGATGTTCCCTATAAACCTCCTACTAATTTTAGATTTATTACTATTAATCCTAGAAAATAAATCATATGAAATGCATATGACGGTGTCAAAACAAGGTCTATGCAAAATTTCTATAGTCATTATGCTTTCATCTCTACAATAGAACAAACTAACATTAATCAAGCTTTGAATGATAAAAATTGGATTATAGCAATGCAAGAAGAGCTTAACTAGTTTGAAAGGAATAAAGTATGGGAATTAGTTCCAAAACCAGAGAATGTTGATGTAATTGAAACTAAATGAGTATTTAGAAATAAACAAGATAGGAGTGGGTTACTTGTAAGAAACAAGGCATGATTAGTTGCTAAGGGGTACTCTCAAGAAGAAGGAATTGACTTTGAAAAATGATATACCCCTGTAGCTAGATTGGAAGTCATTAGAATATTACTCACTTTTGCATCCTATAAGAACTTTAAGTTATTTCAGATGGATGTAAAAAGTGCATTTCTAAATAGATATTTAAGTGAAGAAGTGTATGTAAAACAACCTCCTAGCTTTGGAAATGATAATCAACCCAATCATGTCTATAAGCTCACCAAGGCATTGTATGGTTTAAGACAAGCTTCAAGACCTTGGTATGAAAGGTTAAGCAAATTCTTAAGTAGTTATTTTTTCAAGAGAGGAAAGGTTGACACTACTTCGTTTATCAAAAATATTGACAATAGTTCAAATTTATGTGTATAACATTATATTTGAAGCTACTAATGAAAAACTATATCAAGATTTCTCAAAGATCATGTAGACTGAATTTGAAATGAGTATGATGGGAGAATTGAATTACTTCCTTTAGTTGTAAATCAATCAAAGAGATGATGAAAATTATATTTGCCAATCCAAATATACTAAAGAGATGTTAAAGAAATTCTAAAAGGAAGACATTAAGGTAGCAAGTATTCCAATTAGCACATCAACAAGGCTGAACAAAGATGAAAAAGGTAAACTTGTATATCAAAAACCATATCAAAGTATGATTGGATCTCTTCTTTACCTACTGCATATAGAACAGATATTCTCTTCAGTGTATGCTTATGTCGTAGATTTTAATTCAGTCCTAGGGACTCTCATCTTATTGTTGTGAAGTGAATATTGAAGTATCTGGTCAACACACCAAATCTAGGACTCTATTATCCCAAAGGAACTAATTTTGAACTCATTGGATATATAGATGCTGATTTGGAGGATGCAAAGTTGATAAAAGAAGTACTAGTGGAATCTGTCAATGTTTAGGAAATAGTTTAGTATCACGGTTCTCTAGAGAACATACTAGTATTGTTTTCTCTATAACAGAGGTGAATATATAGCAATTAGAAGTTGTTATGTTCAATTGTTATGGATGAAACAACAATTTCTTGATTATGGACTAAGCTATAGAGACATACCCATTAAATGTGATAATACTAGTGTCATATGCTTGACAAAGAATCCAATCCTACACTCCAGAATCAAGCATATAGAAATTAGGTATTACTTTATTAGAGATCATATTGAAAAACATAATATATGTCTAGAATATGTGCCCACAAGTGCTCAATTTGATGATATTTTTACTAAGCCATTGTTATTAGACACCTACTATAATATTAGAGGAGAATTAGGTATGACTAATGTGATTATCTAAAAGTGAAATCTCTAATATTTCAATGCTTCAAATTGCAATGTTGAATATGCTGTCTTGAGGTTAAACTTTATCTCAAACAAAGCAAGTTATTCATTTACAGTGCTCTATTTGCACTTCATCTGAATTTTTATTTTTGAGGTCAAGTACACCTCATTTTCTTGCTAGAATTAACTTACAGCTATGCTTATCACATCCAATTCTATTTTTAGCATGAGTTATTCTCTTTTCCAAAAGATCATATCAACTATCTCATATAGCCCTCATATTCAATCTATTTTAACCCCTGAATTACAATCCTTCTCTACACCAAAAAAATGAAACTCTTTAGCGAAGAACATTTCGGAAGCGATCATATAGAGAAGACAAGCGCATGATGGGGACTGAAGAATCACCCATTGCTTCTTTAGTTGTTTTCCTAGAGGGATGATAATGCTTCTATGTTCACCACTCTTTCATCCATTCTCTCAGAAGTATTTCTTTTCAAAATCTAGATTTGTGGGTACCATTCATCAATCTCATCACTGCCAGATACCTGGTTCACATATTACCATCATCTTGGGCATTTGAAGAGGAGGGAAATGGAACAAATAACTATATTACATTCCCCTCATCTTACCATCTACCATCCAAAACTTTGATTTCTTACACTTAAAGGAACCTCTTAAAGTTTTGGATGCACATCCCCCCACCTTGTAGACACCCTCTTTAGGTCCACAACAATCTCTCTCTCTCTCTCTCTCTCTCTCTCTCTCTCTCTTTCCATCTCCCCAAACTTAGAATGCTTGTATCTAATTCAACTTGCTTTGCATTGTAGCTTGTACTGAAATGAAATAAAATAACATCTTCATTTTTTTATCTCTTCATGTTTGCCCTCTACTACTAGGAGTGGATATTTCTTTTAGCTTATGACAAAATGAGGGAGAGAAGACTATGCAAATTATCTCAAAAAGGAAATATATAAATGTAGCATAATCTTTAACTAATTAGGGGGATAATTTTTAATTAAGTTCTGTCATCATCAAAAAGGGGGAGAATGTTAATATAAATGCATGGTTTCAATAATAAACAAAACTTGATTAAAGATTATGTACTAATGGTTGTTGCCAAGATTTTAGTATGCAGAATCAAATTGCAGGCCTTGAGAAAAATAAGCATAGAAGTCATATTCCATGGCGTCAAGGCTTGGGTAAATAAAGAAGCAAAAAAAAAGTATCACTAATAGACAAAGTATAAATGAAAAGGATTTGGCTATTTCCATTCGTCTGTCAAAGTGAAAGATTATATCTGACTAATGCAAAATAGTATGCATACAACAGACTTCGTCTATTACAAGCAAGTTATAGTTAAGCCAATGGTCATCTCATGAGAACAGACAAAGGAGTGAAGATCTTCCAGTGAAGCAATGAAAGGATCATGTGGCAAAGCAAAGACTTTATCCATCATAAGTAAGCCAATGATTGCCTGTCATCAACGACTAAATGGAGAAGTAAGGTTTGTATGGTAGAAGCTAGACTTCATCCATCACAATTAAGCCAATGATCATCTATTACCAACAAACAGAGTGGAGAAATAAGAATCGTATGGCAGAGCAAAAAAGTTCATCTGGTGGAGCAATGAAGTTTTGTATATTCAAAGACAAACCCAGCAGATAATCCAACAAAATTCATGAAGAAAATTTGTATGCGCTTTGAAGCTTAATCTGTCCCCATCAGATAAAGTAATGAAGGAAATCCATCTACATCCACTACTCCATCTATTGCTTACAACAAACAACCTAATAGACAAATCGCTGAAGAAACAAGATACCATGCCTTTATAGTTCAATAGATAAAGCATTGGAAAGGATGATTCATCTGATGGCACTGGAATGGATGATTCATCTGCCACTTATGAAAGATAAACCAGAAGATGAAGGAACATTATCTTATGAATAGCTAGATAGATACTTTGTTTGTCATAAGTAAAAGACAAGCAACGATTAGGAAGAATCATTAGTCTTCACTTAGCATTAATAATGTTCTTTCTATATTGATGAAAAAGTCAGCCATTGTAGTAATACCTTGACCCGAGCTGATTAAGAAACTAGAAATCATCTTCTCCAAGAATGATGCTATAGTCATTTCAACATACAAGGATTAAATAGAAGTTAAAGAATTCAAAATACACCAATCAAAATGATCTTCTATCATTAATGGAGCTCACCTACCACAAACAACTGAAATTCAATGCAGCCATAAATAAAGCATCGTTGGAGTAGGAAGAAGTAACTTAAATATTGAGAAAATCATTTAAATCTTCTTAAGAGCATTTACTGATCTAAGCTAAACCTTCTGCAATCCTCCAAGAGTCAAGAGTATTGCATTCAAACCTTCCTCAACTTTCTTTGAAGGCTCTCAACCGCCTTTGGGAAGATCATTTACTTTTGTATTCAATTTTCAAAAATCTTCCCTGGTGGTTATTGAGAAATTCTTATGCTTAAACTTATGATATTCATTCCTTACAAAATTCCTTAAGCTAGTGGTTAAGACTAGACTCAAGAAGAGCTGTGTAACATCTAGGGTGTTAATTTTTGGATAATTATGTTTGGCCATAGTGTAATATGTTTAAAAATAGTGAAAATAGGGACACAGGGTCATAGGCGATATGGGAGGTGCCTATGCTGCCTAGGTGGTATGGTAGGCGACTAAGAAAATGCTTGTGGTGGGATTCAGGGAGAAAAACCTTGCAAGATAGTGGCAGGTGGCTGTCATACCTGCCGCGGTCATAGGTGGTATGCCAAGCGCCTACCGTATGTTGGTTGTGTAATTTTATAAGCCTGACTCGTTCCGTTTTTTATTTCAATTGTCCCATTTTCTTCCCTATGCCCACCCCTCATACCCTAGCCCCATTATACATAATTTTAGCTATTTTAGCTAGGAAATCATCTTGTCTAGCTAGAAAAACTTGTGATTTTTTAGGTAAAACTAATTTTCACCCATTCAAACCATAGAAAACCAAAAAAAAGAGGAAGAAACGTCAGGTTTCCACAAAATGAAAGCTATAACTTGGAGTTAGGAGCTTGATCCTTCATTTGGGAAGGATGACTCAATTGAAAGTGGAGGTAAATTCAATTTCCTAATTGAATCTCAGATTTTTGATTTTTAAGGTTTTGGGAAATGGTGGATTTTTGGGATGAAATTGATGTATGTGCTTATAAATTCATGGCAAAATAAGCGCCCCCCCCCCCCCTGTTTGATTTGAATGGATGGATGGGGATAGTAGGTATCCCATGTTTGTGCAGGGCATGCATGTTTTGGATTAAGGATTTGTTTAAGATTGAAATTATCTACCTTGATTATTGAATATTGGGAATAGAGAATATTCCTTGAATGGCAATGATATGTTTACCGGATATAGTGAATGTATGAATGTTGGGGATTTGAAATATCCTGTAATTAAATTGGTCTATGATATAAACATATGAGTATTTGGGATAAAAAATATCCCATGCTATTGTATTATTCTTGTGTATGGATGTCTATATGAAAGGGATATGGAATATCCCAAGTGTGTGATGGAAAGAATAGATGGGATGAGCATATCCCATGTTAAGATTTTGGTAGTATATTATATTGATGTGTTTTCATTGTATGAATTAATAGGGAAAATATAATTCCCTATTGTGATATTGTTAATGGGTGATAAAGATGCAATAAGTAATATCCCATAGCTGTATAAGTGGCATGATATATTTTACGACTGTATGCATAATGGAATAATAAGCATTCCATAATAATATAGATATGTATAATTATATAGTGTGCATTAAAGGCACAACTATAATATTAGGTCGTTGGATATAGGGTGCTTGCGTAGCATGTATTGGTGATATGAGACGCCTGTATGGTGTGTATTATGTTACGATGAGCCAAAGTGACTCAGATGTGATGTGAAGTACCGGAATGACACTGTATAATATTATAAGCTGGGAAGGCATAGGGTGTGCATGAAAAGAATAAGTATGCGAGCCTCATGGTATGATTGCCTTGGGTTGTACATCTCAGGATGAGATGGGAATGTGATGTGTTTATGGCGATGGTTTAAATTTGAGTTATATTGTATTTGATACATATTCTGGCTTAGAACATGTTGTACAATTAATTATTATTTTATTTTATCTATGCCTACTTACTGAGTTGCCCAGGCTCATGCCTTCTTATGTTAAATTTTTAGTTTACAAGTCAAGTAAAGAATCCTAACTGAGGATTGGGACGGATGAACGAGATTTGAAGATGATTAGATATGGTAAGATAAAATGGGGACTGGAATCCCTTAATGTAAATATAATTATATTTGATTCAAAGATTATATAATTATATATTAAAGATATTACATGATATGTAAATGAAATGTAATGGCATTTTATTGTAATTATTCATGATATTGTAGATGGATTTGTATCAATCCTGGGAAATACATTGCCATCATGATCCGGTTTCGATCTTGGGCAGAGCTGTAAGTGTGGGTTTTGGTGTTTTAGATATAATTGTTATTTTATAGTTATAGAAATATACATTTTATTTGATTTCATATACGGATATCATGTTTAAATGTCCATAATATAGGGTAGACTCTGCCAAATTTTAGGTAGGATATTTCCCATAGAATTAGGAAAATAGTGAGGTTATGAAAAGATTTTCCTTAAGAAGAAGGGAAATGGTAGTGTTCTGCATTAGCCCTGATATAGTGTGGTCAAAACACATAGGGTGGGGGTGTGAGGCATTACAAGTTGTAACTGTTTGAGTATAAACAAGAGTTGTTTATTCATGCCCCTTAGAACTGGAATCTAGAAGAGTGCTAGGAACACTATGAATATGCCCCCGAAACCTAGAATCTAGAAGAGTGCCTTGAGCACTATTTATGCCCCCTAGAGTTGGAATCTAGAAGAGTGCTAGGAGCACTATTATATTTCTACTATTGTGAATAGCGGAACCAAAGACACTAAAAGAAAGGTATTCTTGGAAGAGTGGAGTAGAGTGTTTACTCGAATCACTATAAAAATCATTGTCTTATTTATTTGTGCATTTGTTGATTAAGTGATTGATTACTAGAGGGACGATTAATCCTAAAGGCATTGAGAAATAATTTTCAAGTATACAATTCACCCCTCCCCTCTTGGGTTTTTGCCTAACGTTGGGAACCAACACATTTCTCATTATTTTTCCTCATAATAATGGTATAAATTTCATATATTTATACCCCAAAATAATTAGACATCAAATAAAAATTCTAATTGCATTCACTTGCAATTGGCACAATCATAATCATACTTGAATCATTTTATTCCAAACTGAATTTCACCATAACATATCATTGCATTTATAGTCTTAAAAATAATGAAATTCATAATTAACCCAAAATTAACATCCTAGGTGTTATACTAATGATTTCAACAATCCAAACAAAGGTGTTTATCTTAGCAACATTGAAAAGAATATATGCAAAACGATTAAGATTTCAGAGGATTATTCTATTAAAGATGAAAGTGTTCTAGATCCTTTAGAACAGTACAATGAAAATTCTATAAGTCAAGATGTTGCAAAAACTAATGAAGATGTAGAGCATGTTTTAGCTTGGATGAATTGCCATGAGAGAAACCTAATGACATCATTGAAAATCTTCAAGAAGAATCATCAATGGAAGATGCCAAAGCCAATTTGGAATTGAAGCTATTGCCCAATCATCTAAGGTATGCATGTTTTGATAATTATTCATTCTTTCTAGTGACTATTTCTTCGTATTTTGTAGACAGGGAGGACAAGAAATTATAGCATATCCTTAATGAAGAAGTGAAGTTCGATATTTTCAAGGAGTTGAAGTTTTCCAATGGGAGCAATGATTGCTTCCAGATGTATACAATGGATGGAAACATTGAAGAGCTTTCAAAAAAGGCCATGAAAGGATTGAAAGTAGCATTGGTTGATAATTTTAATTTAGATGATTCTGAATTGATCAATAATGCTTATCAACTGGGTGCACTTGAAGAATTCCACAAGCCAATGCCAAGATTTAAAGAACCAGAGCACCGAAAAGTCAAATTTCATTTCAATGAATGAGGCAAACCATAGTCGGAGATAGACTATAAACAAAGCGCTTCTTGGGAGGCAACCCAAGCTTTCACATTTTCTCTTTCTTTTGTTTGTTTTCATTGGTTTAGTTTAGTTTATTAATTTAATCTTTAGTTTAGTTTCTTGATAGCAAGTGACCCCTTCAAAAAGCTAAGCAAAACATCAAAAGCAACCTTCTTCCACCCTTAAAAGAGGGCATTCTCTCCCAAGGGAGTTTCTTTCCTCCTCATTCATTATTTTAAACATTGTGGACAATGTTTGTTTTTAAGTTTGGGGTTATGGGTCTTGTGTGTTTTGTGTGTTTCATGTTTGTGTGTTGCACGTGTTTTATATGTTTCATGTTTGTGTGTTCTATGTGTTTCATTTATGTGTTCCAAAAAAAATAATTATTTTGAGAATTGATCAGAGTTCTTGTATGTCACTAATGATATGAAGAGGATGTATAACAATGGCTTAGGAAGCAAATGAAGAATGTCAATAACATCTGTGTGATTGACCTGAATACTTGTCTAAATTGTTTTAGATTCCTTACACATTTGATCACATAGCCATTTCTTTTGAAGTAATTGACTACTTAGCATTAGTTTAGGTGACTAAGCATGCATAGTTCAGTTTGAACTCTAGAATTCATTGTAATTAGTGGTTGAGACAAACAGTAGATAAAAAAAGAATATTATTAAAGATTCATAATTTATTTGGGGAGATCACATCTCCATGAACTAAAAACAAAATAAGTTTGGGGATGTGGTAGTAATACTACCCAAAAGAAAATTGGGGAGATCACATTCCAAAGAACTAAAAGAAGATAACATTGAAAACTGTGATAGTAATATAGCCCACAAAAAGAAAATAAGAATAATATGATGGAAATAGAGAATTCATAGATATCTGTTGTATTCTCTCTTGAATTGAATCTATTTTACTTAGTTGCATAAATTAATCTAAGTATGAAGTGACTTAGATTGGAATGGGTATAACTTTTGCACATGCACCAATAATCGAAGGTAGATAGGATGATGTTCAGGTTGAAATTCTAGTCGAGGATGATATTTTACATTTTCCTAGCTATGTTGATTTATTGAGGTCTTATGATGATGAATGTGATCAATGTAGTGCTTGTATTTCTTTTTAAAGTATATTCTTTATGTTTTGCTTGAGGATGAGCAAATTAATAAGTTTGGGGGTATTTGATGAGCTCATAATTCACCATATTTTAATGCTTAAATTCACATATTTTGGATCTTCATTTGAGATTATTTTACTAGATTATAATTACATTTGATGAAATACCACACTTAATGGAGTTAGTTGGTTTTTTAGGTATCAAAACATGTAAGAAAGGAGTTGATTGTGAAACAAACACCACTTCAAGGCCATTTTTCATACATATGTAGATGGATTCAAAAAACATGGTCAACGTAAAAGTTTCCTTAAAGTTACCCATCCAATGAATAAGAAATCATAGGATTTGGATATGAAATATGGAAGTTGTGGCCAAAATACTGCTACTATCTTAGAATTCAGATTTGTTGAATCTAACAAAGGTCTCATTTGTATTCGATGTTTGGTATATATTTAGGCATATTTCGAGGAAGTGCTAGACATCAAAGTTTTATATCTTTAAATTATCTTTCCAACTCATTGAGAATCATAGAATTCCAATATCATAAGAGACAGATATATATAAAATAGTATACACTACTTCTGTATTTGGTGGACAACAAATTTGGCTTCGCGACACCATTTCTGGGACTGGGTGCCAGCACTCGTGAATAGTGCCATGCAGGATTTTTTCCAATTTTGAGGCATGATAAAACTTAGTTTTGAGGCCTTTTTGAGGGATTCATTTCTTAGGGTTTTCAAAGCTTTTGCTACGGTTTTTAGGGTTCTTTTTGGAGTCTTTGAAGGAGAGAAGATCAAGGTTTTGAAGAGCAAGAGTGGATTCAAGGATTGGAAGTCAAGGTGAAAGGGGAAGATCTGAAGCTTTCTTTCTTTTAATTGCTTTCTTTCTTTGTATCTTGGATTTTATTTTGGATATGTAAACTCTGATGATATTGAATAATTATTTGCTTGATTTATTCTCCATCATGATTAGCTAATCTTCCCATTCTAGAGGGTAGATGGATTTTATGTGGATTTCATGGATTAATCAATGATTTGCTTGATTGATTGTACATTGGGTTATTTGTGATATTTGGTGTTTAATGCCTTTGATTAATTGGCCATCTATTGAATGATAATGTATTTAGGGTTTGATCTCTAGAGAGGTAACCCCAAATTGGATCTAAGTATCACAACATAAATTTGTAGATGACTTGGGAGAGCTTCTAGGCTTTATAAAATTATTCTATAGAATCCTAGATCTTAATGCATTCCTAATATTCTAACTTTTGTAGTGATGTCAAAATTAGAGTGTTAAGAATAGATACTTGACTTGGTCCTCGGGAGAGGGAGTTTAGTGTTGTTGCATTCTCGATTTATAACCCAATGCTATGATCAATTGGTAATATGTTGAGAATACCATGAATGAAGTATAACTGAAATCAATCCTTCAAAATTTTATTACCCTAATTTATTTTATTCAAAGCTATCCATTCTATTTGTCATTTAATTATTTATATCTTAGTTATCTAGATAAAATTAGAATTATTCATGGCGTTAGATAGTGAATAATTAGAATAACTAATTCTTGTGGATATAACACTCATTCATTACTATACTGCAAAACTTGATATTGTAAACTTGCTATTAATTCATAGTGAAAAACTTCTATGAAAAACAAAGTGGATTTGGATGATTTAAAGATAACCCTTAATTGGCCATTCAATAGGCACTAAAATAAGGCATTGATGTTCTTAATGAATGATTAAAGAAGGCTAGAATTTTGGGCAGTGATATGAATAAGTTAACATGCAATTTCTGTACTTGAATTACACTAGAAAAACTTTCATAAGTGGATAGCAATATTGGCAGCAAATTGGATAGATTGTGATACCTAAGAATGAGGTTTTTGACTTGAAATGGTGCATGAAATAAGGAAGAAAAAATAGTTGGGTTTAAGACTTGAGATTATGACAATTCCCTTGTTAAAATAAAGCTTAAGGACCTTTCATATGGTAGCTTAAATGAGTTGTAAACTTGAAAACTTTTAACTATTGAAAGCCATGTTGATAATGGTTTGCTTAAAGCTGCCTTTGTATGAGATTAGCTACCTCAATTAAGTTTTATTGTTGGTTTTAAAGTTTGCAATGCATAAGTAGAACATAACATTGCCCAATGTAAATGGGATGGGTTACAATTGGGGAATTTCCCTTTAAGGGGCCATTTTGTGGATACTGAGTTTACCAAATGTGGAAATGAATAAAGTAGTGTTTTGAGTAAAAAAAATACCAAATTGGGCCATATGGAGTTCCAACTTGAAGTGAATGATAATTTGCACCAGAAAAAGTGGTTGGATTATATAATTGAGTAATGAGATAAGAATAAACCCTATGAGGTGATTAGATGGGTTTCATATACTTTAAGCCTCTGATCAATGCTCAAATAGCCCTAAACCATGGAACTTGAAGGTTATGAAAATGTACTTCGTTAAGGTAAGTAGTCTCTATTGGTCCCAAAGGTTAGGCAAAAACCCAAGAGGGGAGGGGTAAATTGGGTACTCAAAAATTATTTTTCAACCCCTTTAGGATTAATCCTCCATCTAGTAATCAATCACTCAATCAAGAAATGCACGAATAAATAAGACACAATAATTTTTATAGTGGTTCAAGTAAACACACTACTTCACTCTTCCAAGAATACTTTTCTCTTAGTATCTTAGGTTCCACTATTCCCAATAGCAAAAATACAATAGTGCTCCCAGCACTCTTCTAGATTCCAGCTCTAGGGGGCATAAATAGTGCTTCTAGCATTCTTATAGATTCTAGCTTTAGGGGGTTTATTCACAATGCTCCAAGCCCTCTTCTAGATTCTAGCTCTAGGGGGTGTATTCACAATAGTCCCAACACTCTTCTATATTCCAGCTCTAGGTGGTATGAATAAACAGCTCTTGTCTACACTCAGATAGTCACAACTCTTCTTGAGTCTAGTCTCAATACTAGCTCAAGGAATTTTACAAAGAATGAATATCAGAAGCTTAAGCATAAGAATTTCTCAGTAAGCACAGGTGAAGGTTTCTAAAAATTGAATGTAAAAGTAAATGATCTTCCCAAAGATGGTTAAGAGCCTTCAAAGAAAGTTGAGGATGGTTTGAATGCTAGGCTCTTGACTCTTGCAGGATTGCAGAAAGTTTAGCTTGGATCATTTTATGCTCTCAAGAAGATTTGAATGATTTTCTCAATATTTGGGTTGCATCTTCTTGCTTCAATGATGCTTTATTTATAGTTATTTTGAATTATAGTCATTGGTGGTAGGTGAGCTCCATTAATGACATAATATATTTTGAATGGTGTATTTTAAATTCTCTAACTTCTACTAAATCATCGTATGTTAGAATGCCTACAACACTGACCATGGAGAAGATGATTCCTAGTTTCTTAATAAGCTCTGGTTGAAGTATTGCTGTAATGACTGACTTTTTCATCAATATGGAAAGAACATTATTAATGCTGAGTGAAGAACGATTCACCCTAACCTTTTTTTGTCTTTTACTTATGACAGACGAAGTATCTGTCTAGTTGTTTATAAGACAATCTTTCGTCATCTTTTGGTTTTTCTTTTGTAAGTAGCAGATTATTCTTTCCAATGCCAGCAGATGAGTAATCCTTTCCAGTGATTTGTCTTGTGATTTGTCTGTTGAATTATTGAAGCACAGTTATCTTGTTTCTTCAGCCTTTCGTCTGTTGGGTTGTCTGTTGTTAGTAACAGATGGAGTTTTGGAGCGCAGATGGATTTCCTTCATTAATTTGTCTAATGGATGACAAACTAAGCTTCACGGTGTAGATGAATTTTCTTCATGACTTAATCTGTTAGATTATTTGCTGAGTTTATCTTTGAACAGACAAACTTCATTGCTCCACCAGATGAATTTTTTCACTCTACCAAATGAATCTTATTTCTTCACTTTGTCTATTGACAACAGATGATCATTGGCTCACTTATGATAGATAAAGTCTTTGCTCTACCACATAATCCTCTCATTGCTCTACTGAAAAATCTTCACTCCTTTGTCTGTTCGCATCAAACGACCATTGGCTTAACTATGACTTGCATGTGATAGATGAAGTTTGTTGTATGTATGCTATTTTTCATTTGTTAGATATAATCTTCTTCTTTAATAGATGAATGGAAACAACTGAATCTTTTTCATTTGTGCTTTATCTATTAGTTATACTTCATCTTTTGCTTTTTTATTTTTCCAAGCCTTATTGCCATGGAATATGTTTTCTGTGCTCATTTTTCTTAAGACTTACAACTTCATTCTGCATCCTAAAATTTTTTCAACAACCATAGTACATAATCTTTAATCAACTTTTGTTTATCATTAAAACCTTGGATTTATAACAACATTCTCCCCGTTTTGATGATAACAAAACTTGATTAAAAATTATCTTCTAACAGATAATCTCCCCCTGAATGTATGAAAATAAAAAGATGTTTACAGTGTTTAAATATTCCACAAGTTGCTATCTTCTAATGTTTTCCTTTTGTTTATATATATTCTCCCCCTAATTATTTGGATTGATCTCCCCCTGATTATTTAAAGATTATGCATTGTTTATATTTCCTTTTTGAGGTCATTTGAATATTCTTTCTCTCCCCCTTTTTGTCAGAAGCAAAAAGAAAACATCCATTCCAAGTAAGATACTCACACAAAGAGAAGTAGCCAAAGAATATAAAAATATTTCAGTTCATTTCAGCATAAACAAAGTTACAGACAAGAAGACAAACAACTTAGCTAGTGTAGAAAGTGCAAAAGAGGTTGTGTGTGTGACTGCAGAGGAGGGGGTGGTGGTGGTGGAGAACTTTGTATCATAGTGAGCGAGATACAAAGTTTCAAGGAAGGGAAGAGGGGAAGGAGATGATAGTGAGGCTATTGGAGTCTCCTTTCCCCTCTCATCAAGAGCCCCCGCTAATGGTGAAGTTAGATCTAGGGGCAAAAGTGGCTGAGATATGAGTTATATTTTTGAGAGCCATATCTTGAAGAGAAATACTTCTGACAGTAGAGATGATTTGGAATATTGTTATAAGCAGAAGTAATATCATCCCAGCAAGAGAAGCAAGGAGACATCCTTGGATGCTTCAATTTCCACCACACAATGATCTACCTTCCATATCTTCCTTCTAAATGCCCTTCCCTAAGGTATTTCATCTTTGAGGTGTAGAGAAGGATAGTGATTCAGGGATTAAAATAGATTGAATATGGGGGCTATACGAGGTAGTTGATGTGATTTTCAAGAAAGAGAGAATAACTCATGCTAAAAATAAAATTGGATATGGTAACCATAGCTGTAAGTTAATTCTGGTAAGAAAATGAGGTGTACTCAACCTCAAAAATCAAAATTCAAATGAACTACGAATAGAGCACTGAATACGAATAAGTTGCTTTGTTTGAGACAAAGTTTAACCTCAAGACAACATATTCAACATTGCAATTCGAAGCGCCAAAACATTAGATATTTCACTTTAAGATCATCAAGTTAGTCATGCCTAATTCTCCTCTAATGTTGCGGAAGGTGTCTAATGACAGTGGCTTAGGAAAAATATAAGTAAGTTGAGCACTTGTAGGCACATATTCTAGACATATTTAGTTCTCGAGTGTAGGATAGGATTCTTTGTCCAGCATATGGCACTAGTGTTGTCACATTTAATGGGTATGTCTCAATAGCTTACTCCATAATTGAGAAGTTGTTGTGTCATCCACAATGATTGAGTATAACAGCTTCCAGCAGCTATATATTCAGCCTCTACTATAGAGAGAGCAACACTAGTCAATATTTTTGATAAACAAAGTAGTATCAACCTTTCCTCTCTTGAATTTTGATCACTTAAGAATTTGATCAACCTTACATACCAAGAAGCTCTTGGAGCTTATCTTAAACCATACAATGCCTTGGTTAGCTTATAAATATGATTAGGTTGATCATCATTTTCAAGACTAGGAGGTTGTTTTACATACACTTCTTCACTTAAATATCCATTTAGAAATGCATTCTTTACATCCATCTGAAATAACTTAAAGTTCTTATAGGATACAAAAGTGAGTAACATTATAATGGCTTCTAATCTAGCTACTGGGCATATTATTCTTCAAAGTCATTTCCTTCTTCTTGAGAGTACTACCCCTTAGAACCTAATCATGCCTTGTTTCTTACAACTAACCCACTCTCATCTATTTTGTTTCTGAATACCCATTTAGTTCCAATTGCAACAATATTTTCTAGTTTTGGAACTAATTTCCATACTTTGTTCCTCTCAAACTGGTTAAGCTCTTCTTACATTGCTATAATCTAGTTTTCATCATTCAAAGCTTGATCAATGTTAGTTGGTTCTATTATAGAGATAAAAGCATAATGACCACAACATGATCTCTAATAAAGTGGTACCTAATTTCTATATGTTTGGATCTCGAGTGTAGGACAAGATTCTTTGTCAAGCTATGGCACTAGTGTTGTCACATTTAATGGGTATGTCTCTATAGCTTAGTCCATAATCGAGAAGTTATTGTTTCATCCACAACAATTGAGCACAACAACTTCCAGCTACTATATATTTAGCCTTTATTGTAGAGAGAGCAACACTAGTGTATTTTCTAGAGAACTATGATACTAAACTATGTCCTAAAAATTGATAGGTTCCTCTAATACTTCTTTTATCAACTTTGAATGCTCCAAAATCAGTATCCGAATATCCAATGAGTTCAAAGTTAGTTCTTTTGGGATAATGGAGTCCTAGATTTGGTGTGTCAACTAAATACTTAAAGATTCATTTCATTGCAGTAAGATGAGATTCTCTAGGACTAGACTAAAATCTAGTGCATAAACGTACACTTGATAAGTTCATAAATTACCATATTGTAATACCTAAATTCATATGTTTTTTATCTTCAATTGACATGATTTTATTGGCTTTTACTCACATTTGATTTAATATTACACTTAATGGAGTAAATTGTGTTTCAAGCTTCAAAACGTGTAAAATGGAAGACATTTAGCAACAAGAAACTGAATGATACAGCATACAAATGTGACAAAACCTTGCATCACTTTCAAGCAATTTTTGGCAAAGGTGAACATAGAGACAGAAAATGAGAAAATCATGGCAAGATAAGAAGAGGTACAAAGGAGGTACAAAGACTTAGGTAAAAAGAAGGCAAAAAGGCAAAAAGGAAAGTCAATATCGCAACACAAACAGGCAATGTCGTGATACTGAACAATGAAGAACCTGCAGTGCAAGATAAAGGCATAGTGTTGCAGCACAGGTTTCTAGTACCTAGGCACTGAAGTGGCAAAAAGCATAATATTGTGACATAGGATGACAATGTCATGACAAACTCCAGCGTTGCATAACCATTGCGACACAGGATGACAATGTCATGACATAATCCCACATTGCATAACTATCGTGACACAGGATGACAATGTCACGACAGAGTCCCATAATGCATAATCAATGTCGCAACACTACCTGTCTATGTTGCGACACTAGCTTGGGACGCAAGATCCAAATTTTCTAGAAAATGTTGAAAATGTTGCAAATATATAGTTTTTAATTGGAAAACTATAAAGAGCAAGGATGGTCCCCCTATAGGGATCGGGGACATCTTTTAGAGGCTAGAAACAAGAGGAGAGGAGGTGATACATAGATTGGGAGTGGGATCTTCATGCAAGAGAAAGATAAGGCTGAACCTTAGTTGGCGAAGAGTTTTTATTGATCTGTTCTTGTTCTTTCTCATAAATCTTTGTTCCTGTATCATGTTTAAGACAATTTGTGTTGTTTTCATCGATTACATCATAAGCTAAACACATTAATCAAGGGGAACGATGTAACCGAATAATGAGTATTTGGTTTCATTATGTTTAATGCATTTCTTTGGTTGTTTATTATTTATGTTGAGCGTTTAATCTAATTTTAATTCTTGTGAAATAATGATAGCCCTTTCAACATGATTTGTGATTCAATTTGAGGCTGAGAAATGATAATTGAATTAGATCATGATTAAGCACCATAAGATTGTCATGATGATAGAGATATCCATGAAGCTTATGCAACATTATGAGTTCTTGATCTTAATGCATCTTAATTAGTTGGGATTTTCACAAAGATGTAGGAAATTAGCCAATTAAGATAGGTTGTTATGACTTGAGAAAGAATAGCAATTAATCAAGAGAAACTCATTGTCAATATAAGAACAAACATTGATTGTTAAAATT
>JAYJMB010045050.1:0-27299 GCA_036873735.1 Pouteria campechiana
TTAAACCTTGCCCCCACCCCCCCCCCCCCCCCCAAAAAAAAAAAAAAAAAAAAAGAAAACTTTACTTTCTAAACCTTCTTCTACTACCATACCCTCTTCTTCGACCCCTTGGCTTTCTCTATCTAAACCTCCTCCTTTCAGAAAAAAAGTTCCAGCTTCTAAGCCCAACCCCCACTTAGCAAAACTAGACCACTTCCATATAAATCACTTCCTCATCCTTTCATTTACTTAGACCAAGAGGAATAGGAATATACTCGTAGACTTAGAGGAAATAAAAAAGCTCATGAAGCTGGGCAACTCCTCGACTATCCTGAGTTGCTTATACTTGAATACTTGGCTTGTCTCAAGCTTATTCCTCCCCTCATGCTTCCAACAGCACTACCAATTGCATCGAGGTAGGCTCAATCAATTCTGGCAACAATGATCACAACAAAAATAGGTCATTAAGTACCTTTTAAAAGACTAAAGATAACTAAATACAACAAACAGGAGCCCAAATCTAAGAGATAAATTTATTTTTGCCACAAAGATATTATCTATAATTTTGATTTATACTCATTGATTATTATACTTACACTATAATCTGTAATTTTGATATGTACTCATTGATTCTTATACGTATACTGTAATCTATAATTTTGATATGTACTCATTAATTCTTATACTACACTGTATAAAGCATGATTATTATCTTATGGAAGGCAGTTAGCAGCTTTTCTGACGAGCATAAGGGATAGTCTTTCCAAGCTTTTCATTCTGCTGGATGTAGGATAGTCCATTTTTAGCCAAATTTCTAAATCTTACAAAGTTGAGTGGTGAAACATCCCATGAAGATCATAACTAACCATTTTGGGAGAGAAATTCAAAGTTAATATTTAATTCCCTCAAAGTTGTTAACTTGGCTTGAAGGACATGCAACAATGAAAATTAAAACATTACAACTATGTCTTCTTTCATGAACGTGTAAATCAACGGGAACAGTGGGAAAAAGACATCTAGGAATGGTTCATTTATATCCGAATTTATAATCCCAGATATAATTTAGGACATGGTTCAGAATTATAAATCCGGACATAAATGAACAGTTCTATGCGTGACAGTGAACCTGCCCATGTTTGGGAATGGTTCATCCATGTTCGGATTCATATCCCATGTCCGGGATTATGAACCTGGACATTGATGAACCGTTCCCATTGTCCATGTCCCAAGTCCATATTTGGAAACTATTCATCCATGTCCGAGAATCATTTATCCATATTCGAAGTTCATATTCGGGTTTATTTTCCATATTCGGGATTATAAATCCAGACATGGATGAACGGTTGGATATGCGACAATGGAGTTACCCATGTTTGGGAACCGTTTATCTATGTTCGGATTCATATCCCACGTTTGGGATTATAAATCCATACTTGGATGAATTGTTCATGACAAACAATCTTCTTTGGCTCATGTACTAAATCGAACTTCCATGTCCGGGATGTAAATTTTTTTAAAACAAAGATGACAATTTGAACAAAAAGGTGTAATGACCTTCCAAAGTTCCTAAATCACAACAACATAAAAAAGGCATTCCTTGGTCTAATCATAGTAGATGCTACTAAATAACTATCTAAAAATGCATTTTAAGAAAAAAATATTATAAATAATTCAAGTTGAAGATAAATGTCTCAAAAGACTCCATTATAAATAAGTATTTCACTGTCTACATAAGCTACATTATGAAAACTATAACAACTATAAAACATAAAATCTGCAGTCTTCTCTTACATTCCTTAACCTTTATCTTTAAAGCCTTGCAATTAGCCTCATATCACGATAACTCCTCTCTGGTGTGCTGTATTTCTTGAACTTTTGATTTTAATTATTGGTTCTCTTTATGCATAGCATATAACTGACTATTCATCTTTTTGATCTCATGAATTTGATCTCTTCTAAATTGATGCTCTCTATTAGTCAAAGTTGTGTCCACCCATCGAAAAAGGGAATATTTTCTGGGACCATCCTGTAATGAGATAATTAAACAGTTGTTAATTACATCAGTATGTTTATATAAGACACTAAAAAGAATTATAAAGACACTCACAAAATAACCTGCACAACTGAAAAATAGCCTCCCTGGGTTCTTATCCGTATAAGAAGTCAAAATACATGCTTCAAAATCCCATTTACAAAAAACTCTTGCAGAATATGGCAAACTTGTACCCTCAGATGGAGAAGTCATATAAAGTATTCTATGAAAGCCAATAAAAATTCTATTAGTATGCCATCACCATAACAACTCAAATATGTGCACAAAACTTTAATATAATAAAAGGTAAGCATAGAGTACTTTTCTAATCAAGATTTTCCTAATCACCTCAATTATTGACTTGAATCTCTTACTGGTCCAACCTTTGGTTTTCACGATATGTGGATCTAATATTGCATTTGGTTAGGAGTTGTGGTTATATACACCATCAATTGGGGTATTAGTTGGTGGGGTTGCCATATCATCGTTTGAGGGTAGCATTAAATTAGGTTGATGTACAACTCTTACACTTTCATTATTGAAGGTGGCTCCACTCCCTTTAGCATTATTATGTGCATCTAAGATATTTTTTCTTTTATATTCTTCTATTAATTTTTGAATCTTTTTTAATCCTTCAAAAATAATTTCATAAAGAGCCAAATCTCTGGTCCCATTATAAACAATTTTACCACATTCTTACATTAAGTTGTGGTACCGTATAATCTTTAAATTTTCAACACTTGATGTTGTGACACATTATTGGTGTATTATATTTTCCTTAGGTCTTTGAGTCTACCTCCTCAATATTAGTTTTTCATACATACTGAAGATCCCTCATACATGAAATACTGTAAGAATATATGTATACATTATCCTTGAAAACTATAACTTTTTAATGAACATATAACTATCCTACTTTTATTGTCCCATTCAACTCTTCTAACCCTTCAGGATCACCAGTTGAATATCTATGAACAATATATCGATCTATATGACCATTTGACATACTAATCTGCGCAAGATAATACTGGCATTGCTCAATATCTTTTTGGAATTCCAAAAAAATCTCCTTTATATACACTTTTGTCATGTCATACTCAATAATGTGTTGTGTTTTCATAATTGACATGTTATCCATTTAGCAGCCTGTTTATATATACAAGCAAATTTCAACAATTTTGTGTTGCGATGCACATATTTATTAAATAATAAATTCATGCTCTCATATCCCTCTGTAATTGTCATACCAGCTAAAAAATGACATCTAACATAAGCAGGCACCCACGCATTTCTAATATTATACAGTTGCTGCAGCCATGAGTGATCATGCAAGTCATAAGTAACAATTATATCTGTCCACGCCTTTTCAAATTCATCTGATATCTAATTTTTTTATATGCAATTAGACCAAGTCTGAAAAGTTGGATTGTTAAGGATCACAATACCCATTTTTTTATTAATTTTTTTACTCAAGTGCCATATGCAAATAACATGGTGGGCTTGAGAGAATACATCTCTTACAGTTGCTGAGATAGTAACATCTTGGTCAGTCACTATTACTTTAGAAGCTACACCTCTCATTATATCAAGTCATATTTTAAATAACCATTTAAAATCAGCTATGGTCTCACCAAAAAGCAGTCCCGCCTCAAGTAGTATTGATTACTTGTGATGGTTAACGCCAACAAAGGTTTAAATGGCATATCATATTCATTTGTCTTATACGTCATGTCAAAACACACAACATTAGCAAATGCCCCATAATCAATTTTAGCTGCATCATCAAATTTAAAAAATAACGTCAGATATCCTTCTCCATCTACTTGTAGGTCAAAACTAAATTGAAGATTGACTTTTAATTGACTCTAAAAGTATTATAACAAAGCATCTCCCCCCTTGTTAAGCTTGGATTAATGTCGCCTTCTATAAGTATTTATAAAGTCTAACTGTAAAAATCTCAAATTCTCCAACTCATCTGCCTCACAAGCCATAAAGTGTAACGCCTTTGCTACACTAACCCCAACTTGATTCAATCCTTCTGCAATGTCTACTTGATAATCCAGTACATTCCTATGTGAACATAAACAATAAGATTTATTAGGTGATTCTAGACCATAACTATGTTCAAGTATAAATCTTGTAATAACCTACTTATCACAATTCTCACATTTAGAAACTCTAAGTAATACCATAAAATTGCATATGGTGAGACATCTCTTTTTATACTTTTGCTTATTCTTTTGTGTGGGTTTAACATTTGAAGCTTCATGTGAACCATTTGAGTTAGCTGACGGGCAATCTACTTTTATAGGTTTGGCCTTCCTTAGTCCCTCTTTAGAGCATTTAAAAACCCAGGCACATAAGTCTTCATTGACTGACTTTCTTACATAGCTTTTTCTAATACTAAATCGATATAGTTTTGCATAATTATTGTAGAACTAATAAGCATTTTCTTCACTATTAAATTGTTAGCCAATCTTTGGGGTTAGATTAATAGGAGTTCTGGGCAAAAATTCATGTATTTTTATCGATGAATTTTGTACAACATTACCCATTGCATCTATATTATTGACTTCTGTACTGCCTATTTCAACACCTCATCCATTTGGATCATGGGAACCTACCTATTTTTATTTATAGTTAGCTCCTGTTTGGCCATGCATTTTAAGTGGCTAAAAGTGCAAAAGCGCTTAGGCTTAAAAGTCGACATATTTGGTTGGAATATACCAAGATTTTTGAAAACCGTAAAAGCTAATTTTTAGTGTTTACCTTGAAGCTTCCAATTAGAGTTTTTTTTTCACCACTGGAAATGAGCTTTTTATTAAATGAGATTAATAAATAGCTTAAATTTAACCCTTAGGCCAAACAAACCCTTGATGATGTATCTTCGATTAGGCCAAGTTGCCTCAGGTAATTAAAGTTATTTAGCCCTTAGTTAGCCCTAGTCAAAAAAATTTTCTCTCGTCTATAATTATGGTATTTGTCCAATGTTCTCCTCAGGCTTAGGAGAACCGTAAATGTTGTTAGGGGTCTTTTTTCTATAAAAGTGCCTAAAATCAAAATTTTCTTTCTTGAAAAATGAAATAATTCATGTTTCCTTAATATTTACTTTTAAATCTTGAACACCCTCCTAAATTCAAATTTTTCAAAATGAAAATATCAATTCTGTTACTCATATCAAAAAAATTAATGTTTATTTATCTTATAAAGACTATAAATAAAATCTAAGCTATTTATTTAATTTTGTTATTATTTTAAAATATTTACTAAAAGTAAAATAAAATACTTATTAGGCCAAATAAATAAAAAATATTAGAAGCTTTATTTTTATCATGTTCAACATATCCTAATGATCTACCATGTATTGTTTATAAATATCCACATTTATAATTTTATTACTCATTTTTGTTAATTTGAGTCATAAAAAATATAAACCTTATGCATTCCATTATCATATTTATAGTTGGAATTTATACTCTCAAATTCTCTGGGATAATTCAAGCTAGTCACATCAATTTATTTTACCTTCATGTTGGTGTTAAAATCTCACGAATATATTAGATTTTTCATACCACCTTTAAAGGATCCATAAAAGCTATTTTTTCATTGTAAATGTATGAGAAATATAATCATGTTGAAAAAAAAAAGACTTCAAGGGTCATCCGAGGTTTTTTAGTAAATATTAGAGGGACATTGGTAAAAATCTAGGGGATATTTTATGTTCTCTCAAACCTTAGAAAAGCATTTGATAATTTAAAATTACCAACCCAATATAAACCTGATAGTTAAATGATGCTTTAACTAGCCCATCCAAATTGTCAATGTAGGTAGTTGGCTTGCTAGGCTTTATAGTTCTATTCACTACAATGCATGAAAGTTAATCTTCAAAAGGCTTTATAGTAACATTTTCTCTTTTCTCTATTTTCATTCTCTTTTTTCAAATCTCAGATAAGATTTATCTCATTGAGAGTATCCTATTAACTTATCCTACTCAGAGAGAACCCACACCTCCAGCATGTCTGCACTGGCACGCGTGGTTGCTCATGGACTTGACGCTTTCATGGGCAGATGAACTTTCAAGACCGAGTTGTACGCTTGTCCATATGCATGCATTGAGAAGTAAGACAACAAAACTGCTGAAAATGTGCATTGAACATCACGTGAATAAGTTGGCACATTGCATGGGCAGAATCATTGCCAGCCTGCAGCATGGTCTAACAAGTAAAAACTACTAGTTTGAAGGGTCTAATTGAAAAATGGACGTAATGAAATCATGGTAGCTAGAAAGGGTTGTGCAAGTTGAAGAAGTTGTGTCAGACCACTGTTGGATGAGTTGTCCACAAAAACATTCATGCTCATCAACATTTCAAGCTGGTCAAACTAGCATTAAAACCTTTGGCTATCAAGAAACAAGTCTAACATATAAAAGTTCAACTACAACAATGTCCAACTGTAGGCCATTTTGAATTTTTGTTCCAGTCAGTCTTATTCATAATGGCATCTATCTTTTATTTTCCTATTTTGGAGAAAAGGTTATAAAAGAGTCACACACACACACGCCCTATCAGACAATGCATAGGAAATGTGCCATTTGTAGCAGACCGCTTCTTTATTTTGAGAACTATATTTGTCTAGAGTCAATACCTGGACCATTCAAGAAATAGGAAGCATTATCAATATCTGGCCGCCAAAAAATTTGACTGGATTGGTAATATTTCTTGGACGGACAATCTAGATGGTGGGTCCAACTAGTTGCATGCTAATACATGGCTGTAAGCAAGATAAGTTGGCATGAAACTGGCTGTAGGGACTTCTGAGTTCTGATCCCTGTAGGCTGACATCGCTTTAACATATAAGACTCCAAAATGTCCCTCAAAAGACAAAATCAATATCAAACCATCTACTTCCCCTCCCCACGTGCATCACAGGGGATCAGTATCAGAGCACTTAAACAAAAAATAGGTAAAAAGAGCAAAAGTCGACATCATTCCAGAGTGAGCTAGCCATATTGCTCAACGATCTGGGCCGTTGATATGTTTGTGTCGGCAGGGCTGGATTCCCAATATTGGGCATCACATCCTCCTGCCATTCTCAAATAACTCTTCTACACCAGTTCCTATGTTACTTCAACGTCAAACCTCGTTTCATCTCATTCCAATTTCTGACCACTCAAGTCCACATCTCTCTCTGTGCATGCATCCATTCCTTGGGTCCACCAACATGGTTTCTATGCATTTTCAGGCAACCTTAACCAGCCCAACCCAGCGTATATACCACATCTCCAACAGTTATAACATCACTATACTAATAGTAACAATAACAGCATTTCCCATTTCTAACAACAAAACAGAACAAAACATACCCATCTTCTGTAACAAATACATCATCTTCTTATACTATTTCTAATCTACTGCTCTTCTTCCATGATAGATCCATTCCCTAGCTACAATGTGCATTTCCATGAAGTGTTTCTATCACATTACGGCATCCCTTCCACCGTACACGTGGCAGAGATCATGCACTACAATACAATGTAAATTCCTGGGCCTCTATCGATCAGGTGATCCTAATCGTTGGGTTTGAATTGCAGCGTGTCAAGTGCACGGTGGAAAGCAGCCAAAATCTTCAGTTCTTCAGTGGAAGGAACTGGATGAACTGGTAAGAACAGAAATCCGACGATCCCGCCATTGATGCGGTAGACGATGTTTTATCGGCTGCAGCAATTCCATCGCTGCGGAGAGGAAACAGCTCGAGGGTTCGAGAAGGCTCGCTAGCCGGGCCACCCACGTCAAAATCTTCATTGAATGTGAACTTGGACTGGACTTCAGCAGCTGCCTTTGATGCAGGATTTGGACGTGGGGTGGCGGGGGAGGTGCTTATAAGGCGAGGAAGGGAGCAAAGTTGCATCATCTGCCACGCAGCCTGCGTATCGTGAGAGATGTAAGTCTGTGCATCTCGGTTGCACTCAAGCCATGCTTCTCTCTTACATTCTGATCTAGACGCAAGGGGAGATTCCTGCGAAGAAAGAGAGAAGAATTCAGGCGGCAACCGACAGAAAGGAAGGAGGTTTCAGTGCAGCTTTTTGGCCCGTCGCATTTCCCAACACGAAGCAAAAGCCTTTGTCCTCGCCTTCTATCTTTTTCAAGCTTCTCTGTAGTATGTTATCTTGGTGGACCTGCTTACGCCCTAATAGTAGGAGTAAAAGACAAAGTGGGAGTGTACTGTTCGCATGCATACCTCTGCAAGCGTACTGCAGTTTGTAGGAGATGGGCCACTCTTGTACCCTTCGGCTTCAAATACTTTCCAGCTCGTATCTGCCGCACAAGAGAGAGAAAAAGGAAGAATGCAAGTAAAGATTACATAAGAAACACAACTAGATCCAAAATGTATTTAAAAGTGCACCCACGAACGTGTGAGGAAGCTGTTCTCCTTACTCGCCCCCCCTGCCCATCATCCATCCAATATCTATCCATTCTCACCCTTTACACAATGTATTTAGAAGACTCTAAACACCCATTTAAGAAACCTCTCTCTCTCTTGCAAACAAGAGAAGAAAGGTTACTCTCTATAGAGTTTTATAATCATGGGATATAATCATTATTAAGAAAAAGGAAATATAGGAAATGGGTTTTATTGGCATACCGAAATCTTTCCTTTTTTCAATCTCTAGGTTGCTCTCCACTGCAGCTGCCATTTCAATCCTGCGCTTACGCTTCTGCCTCTCCCTTGCCTTGTGGTTCTGAAACCAGTAAAAAACGTTCTTCCCCTCGATCTTTCCATACCGACGAAGCTGCGCTGTGATGTATTGGATTTGTTCTGCGTTTGGCGTTCGTGTACCTCGTCGGTATAAATCCTCCAGAGTCCGTAGCTGCTCAGGCGTCGGGTTCCACCTTGAACTCACCGGCTGAGTCGCCAACTCACGCTTGCCGTGTTCGATTGTTCCTGGTACCCGTGAGACATACAGTTCTCATTTTATTTGGGCATGATTGTATTTCTAATGGAAGTAGCAAATGTTTGGCAGGAAAGAAGAGGTTTAAAATGCTCGACTCAAAAATCATAATAAAAAGAGAAATGAGAGATTGGACGACTTACCAAGATGGTTATGCAAAGAAAGGAGGTCGCTTCCATGAATTCGACTTAGGCAGGAAGGGGACGAGGTTGTGGTTGTTGTGCTGGGAGTGGAAGAGGAAGAAAAAGAGGAGGTTGGCCGTGGAATAAGAGGTCGGAGTTTCCGACCGTTTATAGAATCGGAAGTATTTAGGCCACTGCTATCTCGACAACCCATCATCCACATTTTGGCAATTGCGGTATGCTGACCTCTCTTCCTCTCTCTTTATCAAAAGAAGTGAGTTGCACCGAAAGTGAAGAGGGACAAGGGGAGAGACACAACAGGTGTGCTTAAATAGAAGAACCGATAGAATAGGTCAATTGTGTAGGAAGAGGGTGCATTGAATATGAGAGAGAGAGAGAGGGAGTGAGAGAGAGAGAGAGAGAGAGAGAGAGAGAGAGAGAGGGTGCGGTGGTTTTCTTTAATTTGGAACAGCCAACAAGGGGGTCTGAGGGTGGTTCTTTTCTTGAGAGAGAGAGAGAGAGAGAGAGAGAGGAGGGTGTTTGTTTTCTTGAGGCTAATAGAAAGCGGGAGAGGAGGGTGTTTGTTTTCTTGAGGCTAATAGAAAGCGGGAGAGGATCTTTTTGGTGTTTTCTCGAAGCTTATTCAAGGAATTATAGAGACAGAGTAATACAAAGAGTAGAGAGAGGGGAGCGTGGAATTCTGGGAGTTATCGGGAGAAGGGAAGCTAAAACGACGTGACGATGATGAGCGCGATCATAAGCCTCATCACCTCTTACGCCTCATTTATTGTCCTTTCCTTGACTCGTGCCTTTCGCACTTATTCTCAATCCAAACTGCCTCTCCTTCTCCCTCCACCACCATCCTTCCCCAACCTCCAACTATGAACTCTCACTAGTCACTACCCCTCCTCAACCTCACTCCATCCAATTGATAGACACCTAGCCTCTGAACTAGCTCCAGTCACCCGTCCCATCCACCCATTTCGTGGCTGCTCTTCGATTTATCTCGGACATAGCAATCAGACCGTTAACATTGTCTGACTATTACCATCGTGGATTTCGGCCTTTTCCTATTCTTTAATAATCTGGTCCGTGATTTCGACGGTCTAGATTGCAGTCTGTGTTGTCAGCCAGGTTTGACTGTCGCTGAGGTGAAAAAGAAAATAAATGGTGGTGAAACATCACGGGATTCTGACCCCTCAAATGCGACATGACACAATGCGGACGCCTGTTTTGCCTGCCTACCTATCTCTTCCTACGCCCTATGCTATGCATTCTCTTTCTTTCTTCTCCCCACCCTGCACGAATTTCCGGAAAATTCCTCAATACCTGTCTGTTTTATATGTAGGACGGCACTGCACTGCTTTTGTTACAGTCCTCAACCGGCCCACCAGTGCACTCAATCTGAACCGACCAATTTATGGGTTTATCATAGAATGAGGATGGCATGAATATTAGACTATATATATATTTCAAAGGTTGGAATTTTCTGGTTTCAGCTACTGCCTATGGTCATTGGGCATCTAGCTTTCAAAAACTCCTTCGATCATGCTCTGTTTTTGGCATTGATTATCTTACCAGTTTGGGCTTTCGACCAGTAAAGATTTGGGTGACACGTGGCATGGATGTTGTCTAAAATGAGGCCCTTGAATAAAATCAAATTCTATTCCCTCGCTAATTTCCAAGTCATGGGGTAATTAATATTTACAATGGAAAAAGAATTTATTTATTACTAAGTCCATTTATTTATTTTATAGATATTCAATATTACTTTGGTAAGGTTTTGTTAATAGATGTTCCACTGAAGCTGAATTTCTGATTTAAAATACTAATCCAAGTATTTAATATTTGATATGAAAGTGAACATAAAAAACATGTGGAGAAGGTCTAATTCATTCCATAGCTCGGATTTTGAAGATGCAGTATCTATTTGAAAACTTGAGGGTTCGTTTCCAAGCGCTTCGTTACTCAGCGAATCCATCCTTTCACACCTTCCAGCCAGAAAGATGTATGTAGGCCTTACGATGATGAAAAGGCAGACAAAGCTTGAGTTTCAATCAATGGAGACGTGCCTGCTAAAGATACTTTCTAACCCTCTTTCGTTTTTTAATTAATCGCCATATATGGATTGCCTACATCAGGCATAAATTCGTTAAAGAAACCTCGGGAATTCAAGTAGGATATTCCAATGAATTTGTTGAGTGAGAAAAGTAGATAATACGATGATAGGGACCGATGAATTAAGCTCTTTACTTACTCTGACCTACACATCAATGATTTTTGGGTTGTGAAGTTTTCTAACATCAATGGATCCAACTCGAAATAAGTAGAATTTATATCAATTCTTCAATGGCATGTTTGGATAGATGAAACATAATGTTTACATGGATGATAACAGGAACTAATTCCGGTAAAATAATAAAAGGAAACCCTAAAAAATAAAATAAAGATAAACTTGCACGGTGATTACAAAATAGATATTACCGAGCATAAAAAAGAATTGATTATAAATACAATGAGGTTGATGATGAAAAAGCTTAAGTTAAATTTAAAAAAATGAAGTTGACTAAAAGGATTAATCTTTTTGGGATATGGGTTCTGCGTAAATAATTATTTTATAAAAGCCATTTTGGATGGGGGTAACATAACCTTTAAATAAGTGATAAGAGAAATCATATTGGTAGGAGTAAAAATAATATTAGCAGGTTGCCGAAATAAAGGCAAAATAAATGAATGGAACAAAGACAAAATGGCATTATAAATATGAGAATATATGGTTGCACATGAAAAAATTAGGAATTTCTTTTAAAAGGTATTACAGTAAAACATGGTGTTAATGGTGTTAAAAGATAAAGAGATCATTTATCTTGTTTGAATATGAATAAAGATCTGATAAACATCTTACCATATAATACTTACTGCTTTTACCTTTACCTTTATGACATATATCGAAGAGCCCCAATTAAATATTGGGCTTGCTACTCAAAAGGCCCAAACCATGAGAAACCTAATAGCCTTTTGGCACATCATATGATTCAATATAAATGTGATTGATTGCTAACATTCAAACATAATTAAGGGAATATCACCCAACCTTGAATGAGTTGACCCACCTTGTCGGTGGGACCTCATGGACAGTTCGATACATTTATTCTCGTATGAATAAGTTCCATTCACATTTACAACTCCCACACTAGTATGTGTTAATACTCTTCACATGGAGGTGGAAACAGACAGTTTTAGGATCTGAATTTTCCCTTGCTAGAGATTGGAATCAGTTAAAAAATAGTCATCTGGACAAGCAATGCCAATAACTTCTCTATTTTGAAGCCTGGCCGAGTAGGTATGGCAAGGAATGATGTAGAGATGTTACTCTCTGTCATTAGGCTACTGACTTATTAATGGTGCTTACTCTCCAGCCACGTGAGGTTGAGTTTCAGGGCTACCCCAAACTACTCAAATGGCTGAATCATCTGAAAACAGTACCGGACAATGGTTGCTATTGCCCCAAAATGGACCCTTTCAGTTGCCAAAAACGGACCCCTAATAAAGGGACGAGGTATTGCAGATGCAATATGATCATGTATTACACAAATCTCTTGTGGGGCTCATAAGCCTGTTTTGTAAAATTTAAATGAAAGTACGTTAAAATAAAAAATAAGAAGCATTTGTTGTTTATATTGGCCAATAGAGTAGAAACATTCTAATATATATATATATATATATATATGTGTATATATATATAATCCTTTCTCATGCTAGTATCATATTTTATTTGTATATCTATATCAATATGTCTTTTACACTTATTTTATGGATTTGATTAAAATATAATTAATAAAATATGATAATATTTTAGTATTATCATATTTTAATATACTAGTCTGGTGTTAATTAGTTTAACCTCCTCACAAAGCCAATGAAGATGGTTATCTCTATAAAAGGTTGAACATATAAACAAGCAATAAATTGTTTAGATTTGCATGTAATGCCTACATTTTTCATTCTTGTATTCACGTGACACACAAGCGTATTTTAGCTAAATCATGTGTACCATAATCTTGGGCTTTGTATGGAAAGATTATTTAAAAGAAATTTATTGTTAGTCTGGAACAGCAGGACTGTTGATGTGCAGGTCCTCAGATATTCTGAAAGAGGAATATTCTCTCTATGATGAAAAATTTTCCAAGTTATAATTTGAAGAATATCAGATCAGCAGACCATTCCTAAGATCTGACCTGCAGACACGTTGTGTTTACTAAGCAAGATCTTAGGATATACTTTCATTCTTAACTGTCCAAGGAATAACCACAACCGGACGGCCCCAAAATGAGTACTGAATAGTTTTGGTCCGTGATGCATCTCAATCCGTGCCTCAAATCATAAAATTTTAATTCGAGACAAGAAATTCCAAGTGCGCCCGTGCATGAACCATCACACTCTACCAGCGTATCAAAATTCAAAAGGCTTTCAGTTATATTAAAACGGAATTTTAGTGGGTAGGTTTGAATGCTACGTCTCACAGCGTAAATGCATGACACATGGCAGTTGAACGGAAGAACATTTTGGGGCAGAATATTGATTGGGAAACAAACACCACAATTTAATCTCATTTACTTCAGTTGTTGCTTTTACCTGTGAAAGTAATGAGAAATTATTGTTAAAAATGAAGCTATTTCAAGGCCATTTATTTCCTATTTACTGTCTTTCAATTTCAAAACCAAAAGGGCTCTGTACACAGCATTCTTTTGCCATGAAAAAGAGGTCTGTGGATAGCATTCTGCTGTACAGCGTGGCCCCCTACAATAGCTGTGCTTGGCTGATATTTCCTACAAGGTCGGATTTCACCCGCACCAGACCTGACAGTGCAGAAGTTGTTTGCTGGATTAAGTGCTTGTATGGTGCAGCTGGTTGGATGTGAGACTATGGCATTGCTCTTTAATTGGGGGTTGTATATGACTCTCCAAGAAAAGTTTTGAGGACCCCACAACGATTTCAATGGGATCCAATTCATACATCACGCCAGCCTTCAAGTTCAACCTGAGTAGATTTTATTAGAGTCTTTCTAAATCCTCTAAGCCCGTCTTTGGGAGTTACCTGATTTTGCATGTGCTATTATGATATCCTATGGAAAGATATACACACGGGAATTTATTGGATGATTTTTAATTTTGGAAATTGCCAACAAATGTTAAGCCATTTATTTCTGAAATACCATGTTTGGATATAGCTGCGTTCATGGGGAGAATGAAGATTTAATTATTAATTTTGTAATTTAATTGATTGCATATTTTTAATTAAGTCTTATCTCTTCATGATTACATGGGCTGAAGTGCCTGGTAGAACCCATGAAATCGACCAATTATAGAAATACAATTTCGATCATTCAATAACATCTTATCATCATTGTTGAATGTGGCCTATTTTAGTATTACTTTGAAGAATACGACCATTATCCCTGGTCTTCGAATTTATAGATAGTCGTCTATTAAAATTTAAAAATATAATTGTCAAGTTTCTTAAACATTCTGAACGCTCAAGAATGGGATGCATTAGATTAATGGATTGGATTACCTAAATTTGTGGCTCCTCCTTTTCAAATTGAATTGCTGAGAATTAGTCTGTGGATCCTTCACAAAAATCTAATAATAATTTCATAAATAGCCAATAACTTTTCAAGAGCACGATAAATCATGGGCTTAGTGGGACTCATAAGATCAGATTGATCAACGGATAGGCTGATCAATCTCACCATTTGATTGGATCTGTAGACTGTGATCAAAGGTCTAGATTGATCAGATTCTGCAATGTAGTGATAGGTTGGTTTATGAATGAATGCTAATTTTGATCAACTGAAGGGAATGATTAGAATAAATGGCATATGTATGATTGAACAAAATAGATGATTTATAATTGGGATTAGCCAAGAAGATCAAAAGCATTAGACCCCATTTCTTTGTTTGATTTGCCTCCTAATGAACCTAAGGTGTGATCTAGAAATATAAAGTATATGTGATTGATTGATGAGACTTAGAGGTGGATGCATTCAAGCACTTGATGTAGAAGTTGATCAACGGTTAAGATCAATGGTAGTGCACTAAATTACATTCGCAAGGGGACTAAATAATTGTGGGTGAGTAAATTACGAATTAATATGGATTTAATGTTATAATGATGGTGACTGAATTTAGCAGGTGATGAAAGATGACATAGATCTTTAACAGATGAAATTTAGTGGCACGGATCATATAATTGGCTAATTAATTTCATCAATTATGGGTTAATGAACTTATAGATGTGATTAGCTAAACTAATGAGTTAACGCTCTAGAGTGGGATTTTGATGTGTTGGCACCTCATGGACGAATAATTAATGAGAAATTAATCCATTAAATCATGTGAATTGGTGAAAAAGAAGTTTGTGCTTAAAGGATTCAATGGTGGTTTATTATCATTAAGGGTAAGTGATGATCTGTCACATATTTTGCCTTTATTTTCATAATTTCTAATTTTATTTATGAATATAAGTTGGATTTGATGATCTTAGATGTGGATTTCATCGACTCGATATTTAAATTAAAGATTTTGCTTATGATCCTCGTGCTTACTACATCTGAGATGTGATGTATACACCTTTAATATGGCCACAAGGTAGAAACGTAATGGACATGAGATTATCTGAGTTTCCTTTTAATTAATGTGATATAAAAGCCACATGGATTTGATTGATTTATTTGAATCTACTCTGTAAATATACGATCTGGTATCAGGAGATGTGTTGATTCTTTACCGAGCATGTGTAAGTGCACACCATCCCATTTTATGATTACTATTCCTGCAGGGTGCACAATAATTAATTTAGTAGCTGAACAATTGTGAAGCTCCGGAAATGATAGAAAAAGTTAGAACTTTCGTGACAAATGAAAATAAATTTGGACATTATAGTCGCTGCTTTTATCTTATTTCGATTTTGTATATTTTACATGATAGGCTTAAGTAGATTGGAATGACTGATCTAGAAATGCCATTGAATTCATTTGGACCGTTCTAATGGCCGTGGATTTGCATGGATTAAAAGCATTCATTCATTTGGGTAGTTAGGGCATGTCGAGTTCATGAGAAGTGCAGCCGGGGTGTGGCAATTTCAGCTGCCTGTTTTATAAAAGAACATGCAAAAGCAAGGTCTGTAAAAAATATTTTCGTTTTCTTTTATTTAAGTTTATCTTACCCTAATAATAATATTTCTAAATCATTATTTATATTTCCAATTATAATTTTCCATCTTTTCATTGAAAATTTTATATATTTTTTGTCTTCCTTACCTAACTAGCAATGCTCTACCGAGAGTTTTTTTTTTTTATCATTTATATCTCTTTTTATCAAGGTTTTTGTAGAATAAATTTTATAAGTTTGTTTAATTCAAAATTAGATTCTGAATTTTGCATATTTAAAAAATAAAAGTTTGCTGCCAACGCTGTTATATCCCATTTGTCGAGCTTGTTCTGCGAGAATTGCAAGTTTTTAAGATTTATTTTATAAATACATAAAACTTATGATCTAATTTACAGTACCTAGTAGGCAAGCTTACAAAGTCTGTTTTACAAAAATCCCAGTCTTACCCTCGGAACTCTCTGTATTTTCAGCGATTGGCAGATAAAATAGACTTTAGTGGACGTAATGATTGCATCGAGAATATTTTATAAACATGACCGTAGGCCTGTATGCTTTTGCATCATAGAATAATACGGCAGACCACTACGTCGGATCTGTCATCATAGATAATCAGACCCAAAGGCTTTTCCGGCCACATTTCCAGAAGCAAATCTATCAAAAGTTGAAAACCTTTAGAATCCAGCCCGTTTATGTCAATCAATGGGCCTGGTCTAAACAGTCCAAAGATCCAGACCCATTATTGGAGCTCATGACCGACATTTCACCTTATTGGAAAGGAATTTGGGCTCTGCTGTGGGCTAATCATCGGAACTTTCACTGCGCAAGTGCCCCATTTTTTAAAGTTAAGCAGATATTCTCAACGTGACTGTCGGTTGGGTTGGCAACCATTTTTTCAATGTTAGAAATTATAAAAATATTTTTAAAAAAAATCCTCTAATATGAGTACAAAAGAAACTTCTTCTTTTTTTCCCATTTTCCGACTCCTGCTCTTGTTATTATCTCAACAAAGTTCTGTACCCAAAAGATCATTCCTTTTCTGGAAAAAATATTTTTTATTTAAAAACATTTTGTATTCAATTGAAAAATATTTTATGATTTTTAAAGTTAAAAAATACCACATGTGTACATGACTTGAAATATAGTTAACAAAATTCATTACCAAATCCAGTCCGTTTATATATATTTTCCATTTTTCTTATAATATATTTAAATAAAATATCAATATTCATGTATTATATATATTGTATAATTAAAAATATGACGAAATCTTTTTTTTGTAATAAAGCCCATTTAAGCATCATATTATAAAAGTTTTTATTTAAATTAATTCCAATTTTATAAGTAAAATTTATAGTTTTTGATTAATCTTATATCCTCTGAAACTTTAAAAATTTCCTCCTTATCAAATCTACGTGGACATCTCATACGCAACGTAAATATAATATGGAAAAATATTTTAAAATTTTATAATATATAAAATTATTTCGATTCGTGAATTAAAGTTAAAAAATGAAAATAGATTAATTTATAATTTTCGATATTTGTAAATATACTTACCATCTTTGATCAATATTATAAATATACTTATGAAGTTTTCAAAATAACAAATATACTCACATTATTTTACTAATTGTAAATATAACTATGCCGCCGTCAGCTTCCATCTTCATGTTGAAAAAAAATAAAATTCAAAATGCTGAAAATGCCCACCCTCATTCATGCAACGTTGGTCCGACTCTCATCCTATGTCGTTGATGCTCGATTCGCTCGTCCGACTCTCTTCCTCTATCGTCAGTCCCTGTTTACTCGTGAGGAAATTGCAGATCTGTGCCCAAGTTTCCCTGACAATCCCGTATGCATGCCCAAGTTTTGCCTTTTCCCAAATTCATGCCCAAAATCCTTCCCCCTTTCCAAATCAGTTGCGTCGGACATCGCCGGACGGGCAGATGCGACAATTTCATGACAAAAATGCCCAGCGCAAATCAACCCCACCGCTCTCGTCCTCCAGATCAAATCCGGCTTCCCGGAAGACACCCAATTCATCTTCTTCGGCTCTCTGGACCGGCGCTTCACAAGCACTACCATCGCTTCTGCAAGCACCATCTCTGGCGGCTGTTCCATGACATGCTGTCGATGTCTCCCGCCCGCGGCGGATCCCACTTCAACGGAGCCCTCTGGCGAGCCTACGTTTCTGCCAACAAGATGTTTGTGGATAAGATTATGGAGGTGATCAGCCCAGACGAGGACTACGTTTGGGTCCACGATTATCATCTATTGGTGCTCCCGACGTTCCTGAGAAAGAGGTTCCATCCGTCAAGCTCGGGTTTTTCCTGCACAGCGCCTTTCCGTCGTCGGAGATCTACCGCACGCTGCCCGTGCTCGACGAGATGCTCCTGGCGCTGTTAAATGCAAACAAGATCAGATTCCACACTTTCGATTACACCCGCCATTTCCTCTCGTGTTGTAGTCGGATGCTGGGATTGGATTACGAATCGAAGCGGGGGTATATTGGCCTGGAGTATTACGTCCAGACGGTGAGCATTAAGATCCAGCTCGTCGGAATTCATATGGGTCAGATCGAATTTGTGCTGTCGATGCCCGAAACAACTCAAATGGTCCGGGAGCTGCAGGAGAAGTTTGATGGGAAGACGGTGCTTGTGGGCGTCGATGATATGGATTTGTTCAAGGGAATCAGTTTGAAGTTTATGGCAATGGGGAGGCTATTGGAGCAACGGCCGGATTTGCAGGGAAAAGTGGTCTTTTAGTGGCAAAGAATGTAAATGAAGATCTAGCTCTGTTAGGGGAAAGACGAATAACTGCGACATTCTTCAAAACGGAGAAATCTGCTGGTAACGGACCAGAGAAATCGTTGAAATGAAGATCTAGCTCTGTTAGATTTTTGAGTTTGGTGAGCTCTATTGGGAAAGTGCCGGTCAAGCCGTTGGACGAGAGGTTCAGCACTTGAAGAGCAAACAAACGGCCCAGAGATTTTGGAGGAATCCTGCCATTGATTGCGAGGCCGTGCAATAGGAGGGCTATGATTCGAGATTGATCATGGCTGCAGTTTACGCTAACCCAGCCACTGCAGACAAGGGAGCTTAAACTCCAGTCGAGATTGTGACCGTCTGGAAGTTGTCTAATGAAATTGAGCAGAGCCAGTTTATCTTCTACCGGTTCTGGCATCGCCGGAGAAAACAACAATCCGGGCAAGAAAATCAGCTCAATGACAAGAAAAGCTTCCGTTTCTTCGAAAATCAACTCAAGGAATAGATTCCTCTACAAAATCAACCAGAAGACTACATAAAACACCGATTTTCTGACATATCTCATTAAAAAATCCTAAAAACTCACTGAAGATTGCGTTTTTTGCTTGGTTTCTTCAACCGTGTCAGTGAAAAACGCAATCTTCGAAGAACTGCAAAGAAGACAGCGGAACTCACCCGCCCTTGCAGATCCATCCAAGAAGTTTTCTCCAAAATTCACGAAGAAGCTTGCAATCTCTGCCAAGCTTTTTGCTCTTTTGAAGTCCTCAGAACTTCAATTCAAGAACATGTACTAACATACGCCGTACTTCTTCTCTCCCTCGCAGATCCATCGAAGAAGAACCTATTTCCTCCAAAATTCATCAAAGATCAGAGGATGTACGCTGAGATCACGGATTTGTGCTGGGCATTTTTCGTCATGAAAATTTTGCATCTGCCCGTCCGGCGATTTCCGACACTACTGGGCACTGATTTGGAAAGGGACGAAGGATTTCGGGCACGATTTGGAAAAAGGCCAAACTTGGCACGCATGTGGGATTGTCAGGGAAACTTGGGCACGAATTTGGAATTTCCCCGTTTACTCGTCCTTGGCTAGCGGTATGGTGGCTGCAATAATGGCGTGGCCTCCAGCATCCCCTGCTTTATCTCTGCTTCCATTGAGGTCGCTGGCATCCCCTCGATCGAGCACTCTAGCGCCATCGATGGCTGCACCAGCTCCCGATCGGCGAGCTGGAGCTGTCTTCTCCGACCCAATCACCCAGTCGTTCCACGCTCGATCGGAGCAGTGGGTTTAAGAGGGGCCGTTGCAGAGCTCGTCCGGCCAAGTTCTCCTTGTCGATCATGGCGTCTCCTGAAAACTGTGGTGCTTGCAAGATCCGGCCACAGACCCCTTTCGCAAGTTGTCTTCCTTGGTTCCAGTGGAATTCCGGCCAATCTTCCTCTGTCTCAACGCAATGTCGGCCAATTTTGGCAGAATCCCGATTGCGTTTCTTGCCCAAATCGGGGCTTAATACAAATCGAGAAACTCCCTTCTGACCCGACTGGTGGGTGGGTGAGTGGATATAGCCCTTTTTTGTAAATTTTCTAGTGGCCAATGGTCAAGATCCTATGAAGTATTGGTTGGAATGGTTAGAGGATGCTCTTCGTCGGAGCAGATCTTGCTTATGGTGGCAGGGGTAGAGATAAGGGTGGTATGACTTTTATTTTAGTAAGAAGATAAAAGAGCATTTTGGATATTTTGAATTTTTTTTAATCAATGGGAATGAACTCAACCGGCAGGTATCTTTGCAATATTGATAAAGTAGTATAATTATATTTGCTATTTTACAAACTTCATAGGTTTATTTATTATGTGGATATATTTAAAAATAACCCCAGGACAGACAGACTAAATCATCTCCAGTAGGGTCCTAATTTAAAATTTTGGTACAGGAGATTTTGCCCTCTATTGCAAATTTCCGTTGGACTAACTAGTTAATTATTTTGCTATTATATAGTTTCTCAAGCTTTAATCACGCTCACGAACTACCCTTGCGCGCCAGAGCAGCGATGCCCCCGCTTAGAAGCCTCTCGTTGTCCGCCCGTTTGCGGCCAGAACATAGAATCTGATGTGAGTTCACCATAGTAAATCTCCAATAACTTAGACATGATTGTATCCTTCACCGCAAGAAAAAACAAACCATGAAATCTTCATGATATAATTTATCGAATGGTGGGAATTGAAAGTTGAGGTTGCCGTAACTTGGTGGCAGGACGAGAACGCGTAGGCAGCAATCAGCCAATCTTCATCATTTGAAATGGTAGTTAACGCGCACGGAAGCTCCAGGACAACAGCCATGGAAGAAACCAAAAGCTCGAGAATTGAAAATACAACCAACCCCTCTCGCACTCTCCGCTAACCTCTGCATTCCTTTCGGGAGCTGGCATCAGTTTCGAGTCTGCGAGACTCGGAGTCTCAGGCACATCAAACTCCAAATTCGAGGCCTCTGCGGTAGCGGTTCTTCTCTTTCTGTTTTTCTTCTTTCTTGGATCGTTCAGCCGATCCGAAGTTTAGCCATGGCGCTCTCCTACTCTGCTTCCATCTGCTTCAATGGCGTCGGCTCTAATCCTCACCGTCCGATGGAGCGTTGCACCGGATCGACGGCTTTCGGCAGGGGCGTTGTCAGAGCGATCGCGGCAGCTGCTGAGCCTTGTTACTCTCCTCTCGCATGGCCGCTCCGTCGGAAGCGATGGGAAGGTAACGCTTCTATTTTCTCATTTATCTTCGGAGCTTAGGCGCCGCTGCGGCTCATCTGAGCCGTTGATCCATTTGGATGAATTCTGCCGCGAGTAGTTTCAGAAACTATGATCTTTCTTCCGTGGCTTTCACTTGAGATCGGAATGGATGGGATTTTGTGATAATTGGGCTTTAGGGGTTTGGGTTTATTGATTTTTTCTCCTACTAAATAAGCAGTCTGTATATGGTAAGCGTAGCCCCCGCCAGGTGGTGATGGAAGAGTAGAATTGGCAGAACGGAGGATTTTTTGCATTAAAGATCATTGCTTTTTCAGGTTTTCCTCCTAATTTGAGCTTTTCCTATCAGTGGAAATTCACTTTTTGAAATTTTATGTGATAGTGGGCAGTCCTAAAGCATTTTCCAGAGAAAACGGTTCGTCTGAGGCGAATGAATCCCCACTGGTAGTGTGCTTTGGAGAAATGCTAATTGATTTTGTTCCTACCACCAGTGGGCTTGCGTTGGCTGAAGCCCCTGCATTCAAAAAGGCCCCTGGAGGTGCCCCTGCTAATGTGGCTGTCGGCATTGCTCGGCTCGGTGGTTCATCTGCCTTTGTTGGAAAGGTATCTTCAAAATGTGTTCACTCATTGTTCGCCATGCTCATCATAACTTAAGCCCCTCTCAAATAATTGGTGTCAGCTCAAATTCTTAATGATGTCCATTGTTCAAAACGGTTGTCATGATGGATGTGAAAATAGTCATAAACTGGACTCCCTAAGACAAAATGCAGCTACTTCAAATGTTGGGTAGAGATTATATCTCAAGATTGTAGAGCTTTGTCTGAATTTGCCTATTGTCATTGTCCGGAACTTGCTGATTCCATTTAGTCAGGACAAAACTTTGATAATGGTGATGATCATTGGAACTTCTTCTGTGCATATTCGCAGACTATTGGCTATACCTTGTTTGACTTGTATTTTACAAGATTATGGTTAGTTCTAATCTTCAAATGCCTCAAATTGTTGTGCCAGTAACTAAAATCCTCTTTTTTAACCATAAATATGTTGCAGTAGTTTTTATTTCATTTTTGGAATTCAATGATCACTGTTGTAGCCGGTTTTTCATGCATTGCCTTATCATTGAAGCCTAATGGTTCTAGATTGTGTAAGACTACTATGAGGCATGTATGAAATGTGGCTTAAACACCTGGATGAGAAAGGAACAGTGCTTGAGATGATTAACCACTGTATATAGATGGCTCTATCACTTCTATTTGCATGTGTCTTGCAATTTTTCTTCATCCTGGGTCATTGGGCTGTTTTAACTTGGCCATACATGTTGGGCTTTTTTCTGAAATCAATTTTCTTGTGGTCTTTAGCTGCTCTTATGGAAGACTGGAATACTAACTCTTTTAGATCAAGAGAAGTGATAATATTGAGGATGCTTCCATATGTTGTCATGTGGTTGAATGCCTGAATGGAGATCAAGAAATAACTGAAGTTTGAAACCAAATCAGAAATTAAAGGACAAGTAGCTGCTCTGAGGCTTCATGAATCTGATTAGCTGAATCCTGCTGAAAAGCCTCATCTTCCAGATTCATACCAAAAATGTAATAAAATGCCACACATACTACCGTAATTGCCATGCACATGATGCATACCAATTAAATGCAATTGTTTTTCAGGTTCTGGAAAGATCTTTCTAGAATGTTTTTTTTAATAGATTTTTATGGTAATCAAAAGAGTTGAACAGCATTCCCAGATTACCACTTGTACATGGTGGATACGTACAAGTGACTCTTTTCTTTCTTGGGATTCTCTTTGTCACCTTTCTTTTGAACAATAAGAGCATTTTCAATGTTCTGCTTGATGAAGGATGAGGGTATTCTTATATTATTTCCTTGTGCATATGTTGGTCCTGTGTTAGTTTTCATTCAATTCCACCAAATCGAGATTTCTCAACTCCAACACTTGCAGTTGCTTCATTATTTCTGATAATCACACAAGTCAAGATATTTGTCACGAATGGAGTAGCATTAAGTGTTGGAGTTGCAGTTCCCATGATCCATGCATTAGACTCTTACCTTTCCAAATCTGTTTCTTGTTGAAGTTGCTCACCCCTATAGTTACAACAGAAAAGTTAAAAGAGGTTCATTGATCTGTTTTTATTGTGTTCTGTGTTGGTTACTAGTGCTTGCACTCGTGTTATATTATTTACTCTCGGTCTTGAACTATGTTTGATTGCAAATTCAGGTTGGTGAAGATGAGTTTGGTTATATGCTTGCCAATATTTTGAAGGAAAATAAAGTAAACAATAAGGGTATGCGTTTTGACCCTGGTGCTCGGACTGCTCTTGCATTCGTCACGCTGAAGAACAATGGTGAACGTGAATTCATGTTTTACCGTAACCCTAGTGCTGATATGCTGCTTGAAGAATCTGAACTTGATTTTGATCTCATTACAAAGGTACATGATGAAGATTGTGTCACAGTGACAATAAAATATATGTACTTAAATGGACAGCTGTATGAGTTTGATGATATTATTTTTTATTTGATGGATCAAAATTCTTTTTTGTACAACCCTCGGCAGGCCAAAATTTTCCACTATGGTTCAATAAGTCTGATTACGGAACCATGCAAGTCAGCCCACATTGCAGCAGCAAAAGCTGCAAAGGATGCTGGCGTTCTTCTGTCTTATGATCCCAATTTGAGACTTCCTCTATGGCCATCACCAGAGGGTGCAAGAAAGGGTATACTGAGCATGTGGGAGACTGCTGACATCATTAAGGTAAGGATCTGTTAAAAGCATATCTGAATCATCAAAACTTTTTGTTTTCATTTGTTCCTACCCAGAAGGCAGGAATCTACGAACAGATGAACTTAATATCTTCCTTTTGGTCATACATTTGAAACAGATAAGTGAAGAAGAGATATCATTCTTGACTGAAGGGGAAGACCCATATGATGATGCTGTTGCTCGTAAACTTTTCCATCCAAATCTCAAGCTGCTGCTTGTAACTGAGGGCCCAAATGGTTGCAGGTACTATGCTAAGGTAAAGTTCCAGTAAGTGGCACTTTTGCTAGTGACATCCTGAATTTCTGGATGTTTTTGATTTGTTATAGTTCCATTTCCATGCGTAGGATGTATCAGGCCCTCTGCTTGGAACATGTACGTTTCCATGTGGCTTTTGGATCCATGCATGGGACCCAAAATTCTGAAAATTGAGGCAGTCATTGAAGGCATTGCATTGAGTGGAGGATGCTTCAAAAGATATTATAGACTGTCAAATTCTGAAACTCCGATCTTCCTCTTTTTCTCAGCAATGCAGATAATGATTTTTAACCACCAATTTGTGGGCCAAGTGACATCTCTAAGGAAGCAATTTTTTGGCATCGTTCATGGAACGTGGAATCCAGAATCCAGTCCATGATGCCACGGATTTGAGAACATCATGGGACTGTCCAATTTCCAAAAGCTGAGGCAATGGCAATAGAGCAAACTGAATGAATCTTGATTGCTCATGCTGGACTACGCAATACAGGCACATGATGGACAGCAATCCAGTTGACTGAATTGTTTAACCAGAAAATTGTGGGCAGTTCACCACAGCTTAGAAATGATCAACTTAAAAATAAACCAAAGATCAGAAAAATTGTGATTGTCACAGATTTGACTGTAGTGCTCACAAAAATGTCAAGCATGTATGCCTAAGGCCTTTTACACCTTAACTAAGTTAGGGCTGTTACAGATTTCACAGTATTGCTTGTAAAAATGGCTAAAGCCTATTACACTGATTAATGACTACAAAACACATGGAAGGGAAATGGTGGTTACAAAGTGAGGGGCTCTGGTTTACATGAACTGCTTGAGGGAAAAAGGGCAATGAACGAGTGCCATTTTTTTTCCAAAAATGAACAATATCAATTTTCACACTTAATCATGTTATTGTGTCTCAACTCTCAACGTTCTGTTCTTTGTAGTTTCCCCAAGTCCTTTGCAGAATGTTTCTTGTGGACATCAAGCACCTCTTTTAATTCTTTTCATTCCGTCTTTGTATATGAAAGATCAGTCTTTGCTTACAGGATTTCAGTGGAAGCGTGAAAGGCTTAACGGTAGAAGCAGTGGATACAACTGGTGCTGGCGATGCTTTTGTTGCCGGCATACTAAACCAATTAGCCTCTGATATGTCCTTGCTCAAGGTATTGCGTCTGTCAAAACATTGATGTGCTTTTTCTGTACGAGTTGTGCCATCACAAATATCAAAATTCCCCAGGCATTATTCATGTTTTCATAGTTTACCTACTTCAAACCATTCAGGATGAAGATCGACTAAGAGAGGCTCTGATGTTCGCCAATGCATGCGGAGCGTTGACTGTGATGGAGAGGGGAGCCATTCCTGCTTTACCAACAAGACAGACCGTGCTTGATGCATTGCGTCAGCTTGCTGCAAGGTTCTGAATCTTCTGATATTAATCAGGCAGGTGTTGATTGATGCCCGGCATCAATTTGGTGGACTCCAGCGACATGCTTTTCATCATTAAGTATCGTGTTAGTAATGAAATTCTAGCCATTACACTGTCACATCCATATCACCATTGCTAATTGCCCTTCGAAACTTTGATTTCAGGAGTACTAGGTTTTGGCCGGATCTTTGTAGATTGTTATAGCCGTAGGAATAAGGTCGAGGGATACTTCCATCTCGTGATAGCAAATAGCTCTGTTATGTACAAGAATCCTAGTTTTCACAGCATGATTCCTCGTCGGACTTATGTTGCCTGTAAGGACCAGCAATAAGAATCATTGGATTGGAGACCCATCTATACTGACTAAAAGACTACTGGAATAAAGCCACTAAATTTTATTTTTTTATTTTTATTTTTTGAATTTTGGAGGTCAGACCCCATTTCTTTTTCCTGTTGCCTTTTAGATTACTCTTTCCGTGCAGCATCTGGGAGCAATGCTTCATGGAGTTTGAAACCGCATTGGAATCACGCAAGTACAGCTGCCGGCTGCAGCGAAGTAGCAAACGAGGGCAGAAGTGTGGAGCGAAGCTGGTTTTCGCAGCAAGGCAGAGCAGAGCAATCAACGAGGGATGCGTAGTCAATCCAACGACAGGTTACAGGAACCATGCCCGAAACTCAATCAAACAAACAAACAAACAAAAATTATCGCAATTTTTTTTTTTTTTTTTTTGATGCAGTTAGACTGAACGGCTTAAAACTGTTAAACTATGTTTTCGAAGTTAGCTATAGATGCGGGAGAATTTAACGGGTAAATTAAAAATTATATAGCATCTTTAGAAATATTTTAGAGGATAATAAACCTCCCTCTCAATGTGTTAATGAACCCAGGATTGGTTTCGAATCTTCTGAAGTAAATAGTGTTAAAATGGTAATGAATTAGATTTCCTAAATGTATCAGCTGAAGTATCAATCAAATGAAAGATTTTTATCAGAGTCACAACTGCGATGAAATCAAATGAAAGATCTTTATCTGAGTGACAAATGCGATGAAATCAAATGAAAGATTTTCATCTGAGTCACAACTGCGATGAAAACGTTCCTCTGT